>JAQHUG010000017.1:10463898-10478205 GCA_028555095.1 Dicrostonyx torquatus | reverse complement strand
ATGGCTAAAGTCCACTAATGACAAGCCACACTTCTTAGACTGACTTCGTAGCATGCTGGCAACTGGCTTTGCAGGTCTGGATTTATACAAGCATCACTGCCTTCTTTGAGCTCCCTGGGTCCTTGGCTTTAAGCAGGTGAGTATTCTGCCCATCTGTTTGCCTGATTTGGAACAATGTGTCTGGATTGATGCACTTTTCCTTGTCTGAACATCCTTTTTAATCAACTTAAATATATGTTGTTTTGAGGACAGGGTCTCTTCTTGGATGCACAGCCTAAAAGATACATTCGAAGTGGCCAGATGTCTTCCTGAGTGGGGTGTGGGGTTTTCAAAGCTCTATTAGTAATCACGGCATGGTACAAATGAGAGCCTTTGCATCATGCGCTCCACTTACAGTCGCTTCATACCGAGGCCCTACATTACTTAGTTTACAGTCACTTTTTCATTTATTTTCTGTAGAAATCCAACAAAAGAAGAGTGAAGCTTAGAAAGATTAAGTACATGCTAGTGTTGTACAAAGAGTAAGAAATTGGTCTGGAATTGGAAGCAAAATGTACCTGACTCTTGTGGCTGATGTGCATTGCTATTCTGGTCTCTCTGATTTTTTTTTCCCAAGCTATTCCTGCTCCCAGCGCCTTCTCTTTCCGTCATATCTGTCAAATACTGGAAATGGGCAGAGACTGAGCACTCTGAGCACAAAAGCAGTGCCTGTCAACTGCTTTCCTAGTGGTCATGAGGTTGGTTTTAGTAGTCCCATGCCTATTTCACCTCACCAGCGGGTTTTCTGGGTGGGTTTGAAGTGCAGTGTCTTGCACTGGAAAGCCCCTGAATCAGAGCTCTGTCTTAACAAGAGTCTCTGCTGGGACTGCCATGTGCTTTGATGTCTGAAGACCGCGCTTGCATGTCCACTGAGAGTCTTCCAAGTCTTCCTTCACACTTCCAGGAATGTGTCAGTACTGTAGCGAACCTTGGTTCCTTTCAGAGGAGGATGATACTTAGGAATTAAAAGATGTACTCGAGACCACAGAGTTGTTTCTATCTTTCTCCATTTATATTTGTGTGGAAATATAAATTTCTGTGGGGGTGGAAAACCCTGGCCAACGTTCTCGTAATAAGCACATAGCTGCTCCTTCTCTTTGCATGGGAACGATTTCCTGCTCTGTTTATTTCACCCTTGATACCATCTTTGTGGGATGCTGAACTTGGTCTGCGGGCTCAGGCTTCCATCCCACCTGGTGATCTATTGGTAACTTTTTGGGGGTCAGCTCCTGGTAGTTCAGAAAGGTTCTTACCAAGAGAAGGTTCTTCCTTATATCTACCTAAAGTCAAATCATTGTAGCTGCTTTCTCTTCTTGCCTGGCCTCTGCTAGAAGTGGCAAGATATAGATGAGAGAAGCCTGGCCGTATCAATGAGTTCTCTGTCTGCTAAGTACTTAAACTATTTAATTTCTGATTGACTTGAGTTTTTCATTTTAAGATTGAGGGCCAATGCTATGAGCATCAAATGAAGCAAGAATTTAAAGATCTTAGTGGAGTATCAGGCCTATAGTAAATGTAAAATAAAATGAACTCTTCTTCCTTTCTTCTCCTAAGAAAACACTTATAAATGCCTGATCTGTGTTGAAAAGAGTGAACAAATATTTGATTCATTTTCTTACAGAACAGAATAAAGGTTAGAAGAGTATTTTTGACAATTACATAAATGTGAAATTAGTAATTTTGGCAACTATATACCCAAGACTCTGTAATACAGTAGTGAATCAGAGAGAGAACCTCTTGTAACTTGTTTTTCAGGTACAATAGAAAACAGTAGACAAGAAACATGCAATTAAAGGCATACGTTCTGAGAGACCCAGGAAAAGTAACTTCAGCTGGGACATACAAAGCCTATGATGCCTTGGGGGTTGTTCTATGCTAGATCATAGATAGTTTCATAAACAATTTTCATTGTCTGTAAAAGGGAGATATGTGTATTTGCCAAATTGGTTTTGTGAGGCATTTCAAGAATATCAGGGAAGATGAAACCTAAGTAAAGCACAATAGGATAGTTCTTGTCATATCTAGCAGGCATTTGATAAAACTTTGGACGGATGAAGGGATGAGCAGAACAACAGGGTGACAGAAGGGACAATGACAGCCAGCAGTGAAGCTTTCTCTATCTTTTCTAGATGGCAAGAACAAGAGACATTTGGAGAAAAGCTACTAACTTTCTATGACGAGAGAGAAAGCTTTTAGTACAGACATAATGAATCCTTAGAATACATTGTCAGGAAAGCAGGTAGACAGCATTTAAATAAATGTCTTGACAAAAACATTTTAAAATGCAGAAGTAAAAAGGTTAACAATTTGAATCTATCTTGACATTTCTGAGTCAGCCCAAGGGCTCTTTTCTTCTTTGCTCAAGATGCCCTGATGTTTTCCTGAAATTGCTATTTCCTGGGCTGGACCACCATCTCGGATTGGAGGCTGTGTGAAATTTATCAGCAGCCACATTCCCCATGTGTTCTCTTTCTCCCACACTCCTGTCTTGTGCCGTAGTGCTGGATGATCACATGGATCAGTGTGCTCCTGGACTGGATCCCCTTCTACTACAGCGAGCAGGCAATGGGTGTACACAGCTTTCCAAGGATCTGGATCCTGGAAGCGCAGTGTTAGTGATGCTGAGAAACTGGGTTGGTCTTAGGAAAACCAGGACCAACAGAGAAGACAATGACAGCCAGCAGTGAGGCTTTCTCTAACTGCTCTAGAAAGGAAGAACAAGAGGCATTTGGAGAAGTGCTACCAACTTTCTATCACAGAAGAAAGCTTTCTTAGCAGAGACACAATGAATTTACAGAACCCATTGTCAAGGAGGTAGGAATACAGCCTGCCTCCCTCCCTCCTTTACTTCCTTCTCTCAACAAAACATTTATTAACAGAGGATAGCTTTAAAAATGTCATTAAAAAGATCACCCCTCAAATCTCAGTACTTTACTGGCTATCTCTCATCTGTTATTTTTTTCATCTCCATTATTTTAACTGTTTGAGATGCTGATGTCCCTGGGTGACATCAACAGGGTTACTGTGCTTTCTTGTTAGGCTGTAACAGGAGTGTAAACTCAGGTATTTTGTTTTTGCAGTGCTGGGAATGGAACCAGTTCAGGTTTGGGGCATTTATGTTTGCATCTGCATACAAACTTTATAATGTTTCTTGGATTTCATTATACAAAAAGGATAATAATATCCCGTCATAGAGATGCTTTAGGCTCATTTCTATGTTGACATGTAGCAGAGCCTCCATACATGCTGTTTCCCCCCTATTTTCATAGATATTTGCCTACCAGGAAAGAGGCCAGATGATATCAGGAGACGGTGGTGGAGGATGAGCAGGGAGAGACCAGGTGCACCATTGGTATGCTATCCCCTAACATGCTCCTGGTGCTCTTGAGAGGAGAAAGGGCCCCTCAAGTTAGCAACTCTATGTCTGATTGAAGCAGCTCTTCTTTTGCAGCCAGTCAAAGCAGGTTTAACAGCTCTGCTGATGTCAGTTAGGCAGTCAAAGCCCCAGGTTCCCAGTGTTCTGCTAGTGGCTCAGGGATTTAACAGGAGACTATTGCATTGCAGTCTACAACAATATTAATGTCTATTCATTAGTGTTGATTTAAACTACATTTCTTTTTCTAGTCCCAAAAGCTGGAAGGTCCCAGGTACAGATAGCCGATTTGTGTTTGTGGAGGGTCCATCTTCTCCTTTGTTATTTTCTGGTTAAGACATTTACTATTAACTTACAGCGATTTGGAGATGCTCATGAAATAGCTGATTTTTTTCACCTTTCCAGTGACCCACATTTTTGTCCTACATCAGCATTATTGCTCGCTTGTTTCACATACCCAAATAAGCACACACTGAGTGACACTTTTGTTAATGGAGGCATCAAGAGTGTCTACTTTGTGCCAAGTTCAGCTTTAGTCTGTCAGTAAAGCAGATGGTTGCTCTCTCCTTCGGAATGGCTATGCCCCGGTACTAGCTACCTCCTTTGCTCATCAACAATAAGACAAACCAAGGAATGCAAAGGAAAAAGAATGGGAATTGGCGAGATCCTATCCGGGACCTGTCATTTACCAGTGGGGTTATTTTGGAAAATTATGAGCTCCACTCAGTTTTGGATTCCTTGCTTGCAAAGTGAAGGCATCTCTAATGTCACTTGGGAGTTGTGAGGATTTAGGGTGTGAGTCCTGTAGGAGCATTCCAGGAAAATTCTCTTCAAAAAGCTCATAATGACTGTGTGACTGATGGCCAAAACTGCTTCTAAACATGCTTCTAAACATTTTGTAACTGGCAGATAGGGAATATTGTTACAACATTTATTTCATTGGTAGAGACATTAAGATTCACTTAACTTGTTCAAGATCACACAGCTAACATGTGTCCAAGTCAGGCTTTGAATGTGGTCCATGTGGGTCCTGAATCTGCTTTCTTCTTCATTATGATATTAAAGTACTGAGCCCTGATTCACTTAAGACTGCTTTGGATTATTGGCACCATTTCTCTTTTCAGTCTGAAAGTTTTGAGGAAGTAAATGAATAAGTATGATTTTAGTTTTTTTTTTAATTTTTATTGCTTTATAAATAATACCATTCAAAATTTCCACTTCCTCCCTGCCTCCCATTTCCCTCCCGCTCCCCCACTCATCCTCCACCCTCCCCCTCCAGTCTTAAGAGAGGGCAGAGTATCCTGCCCCGTGGGAAGTCAAAGGCCCTCCCCACTCGATCCAGGCCTAGGAAGGTGTTCATCCAACTAGACTAGGTTCCCAAAAAGCCAATACATGCAGAAGAGACAGGACCCAGTACCGTTATCATTGGCTTCTCAGTTAGTCCCCATTGTCAGCCACATTCAGAGAGTCCGGTTTGATCACATGCTCGTTCAGTCCCAGTCCAGATAGCCTTGGTGAGCTCCCATTAGATCAGGCACACTGTTTCAGTGGGCAGACCAACTCCTCGCGGTCCTAATTTCCATGTTCATCTTCTCCCTCCTTCTGCTCTTCAACTGGACCTTGGGGGTTCAGTCCAGTGCTTTGATGTGGATCTCTGTCTCTATCTCCATCCATCGTTAGATGAAGGTTCTGTGGTGATATTCAAGATATTCATCAGTGTGACCATGGGACCATTGGACAAGGCCAGTTCAGGCACCCTCTCCTCTACTGGCCAAGGACATAGCTGGGGACATCCCCGTGGACACCTGCGAACCCCTGTAGAGCCAAGTCTTTTGCCAACCCTAAAATGGCTCCCTTAATTAAGATATCTTCTTCCTTGCTCCCATATCTGCCCTTCCTCCATTCCACCATCCCACTCCCCTAAGATCTCTCCAATCCTTCCCTTCTCCCTTCTCTCTCCCCCTCTTCACTTCTCCCCACCCCACCCTCACCCCCATCCCCATGCTCCCAACTTTTGCGATCTTGTCTGCTTCTAATTTCCAGGAGCATTTATGTATGTTTTTCTTTAGATTCACCTTATTATTTAGCTAGGAGAGAGACTTCAGTGTTGTTTTATTTTTTTAAAAAATGTGTGCGTGAATGTTTTGCCTAAACGTATATTCCTGTGTATCATGCCTGGTACCCATGGAAACCTGGAACACTCAATTGCCTGAAACCAGAGCGATAGACCATGTGAGATGCCATGTGGGTGCTGGGAAACTGAACCCAGGTTCTCTGGATTCTTAACCTCTGAGCCATTTCTCCAGCCCTGACTTTAACAATTTTAAAAAATTACGACCTTCCTTTGACTCGTCTTCTCTTTTCCAGGAATGGACACACTGAGGTATCCACTGCGGGTGTCAAGGGCACTAGTATCTGTATTCAGTTACAAAAAGGATAATGGACTGATTGACGTGCGCTTGCACAGAGCCTGCATCGTCAGACTTCTCACAGTGATACATCTGTGGGTGAAGTTCTGCAGTCTGGATGCTATAGTTCTATCTGTCCCTCTTCTCTGAGTAAAGTCATTTTTATCTCATTCTCTATATTCCTGATATACCCAGGAGCATCGGATCTTGCTAGCCTTTATGGCAACCACGATGGGACTACTTTGCATTTCTTCTTATCTGTCCAAACATCTGTCTTTAAAGGGATTGTGACATGAGCTGAATGTATTATAGATCAAAGTGCAGATTCATCGCTAGCTAATGTTGCATCTTTATGGAGTTTTTTGTATTTTATATTCACTTTATGATATGGCATAATGAATGCGGTTTCTGACTGCTGCCATGCATTCACCGGCTGTCTTTATTGGGTTTTATCTAACAATGCCCAAATGTTTCCTGTGATGGCATTATTGTTATTGATTAATTTACCAATACATTAAGTACATTTAGAATATTTTACAGCTATTTCTCCAGAGTTCTCATACAGAAACAGAAATGTGAAAGAGCAACAAATTTAATGAATAGACAGGATACTTGTTCCTAATGTTGTCTGTTCAAGAGCAATCAACTTTCCACATAATTATATTATAGTTTGGTTTGAGGATTTTACTGGTATTTGCTTGTAAGATATGAAAGCCTGGTATGGCAATTTGATATTTTTCACAAAGCAATTATGTCAAGATCTATTATGAATATAAATCATGAATGAATTGAGTAGTCTGTATCTTTGTTTCTCTCATACATACATTTGTTTTAATTTTGATGTATTTTATTTTATATAGTAATTGCATATATCTATAAGGTATGATTTTTCTGTGTGTATGCGCTGGTGAGATGGAGTAATTGGTATATCTGTTATTGCAGACATGTCAACTCTTTGCGTTGGGAATCTATAAACCTCTACCAGTTCTTTAAAAGTCTTCAGTCAGTGGTTGTCCGCCACCATCGTCCTGCTGTGGCATAGAATATTACAATTTATTGCTTCTAACCAACAACACCTCTGTTCTGAGTAGCTCTGCGATATTCGTTGATTCCCTTTCCCAGTTTCTGCTACTGTTTTACTGTTCACCCTTAATACATGCACATGCCCTGAGTTACAACACACCCTAGTGCATACACATGCACACATGTGCTCATACGACACTGCGGACCCTGCTGTTAGGTTTCACTGATTCATCCACATCACTCGTCTAGGCCCCCTGCCATCACCTCTCTTTGGAATGTCTTTCTGTCTCTGAGTACAAATTTACGTTTTCCATGAACCCTGTCCTCATAGGTCCAGCTTATTATGCTCTTTCCTTTTATTTCTATTCATATAGCATTCATAGTCCACAGCATAGCATTTGAGACTGGTGCTGGAGTGTTACCTACTGCAGGAATGAGATATCACTTGAAATTACAGTTATCATTCCACTAACTCAGTTGTCCAGAAAAGACTGGGGATAGAACAGAGTTCCAAAAAAGTTAATTGCTTCCAATATTCTTCATAATCATCTAATACAATGCTAAAACTATAACTGATATCAATAACTGATTCTTCATTTGATTCGTTACTGATATCAATTACTGACTCTTCATGTGATTCATTTCTAAGTAAGTAAACACAATATCTTGTAATAAAGCAATATGTAAAAAGCAGTAAAGCATGCTTTGCACCAGGTAATTTTTTTTTTCTGGAACAGGTATAGTTTTCATAAAGCTCTATGTTCAGGAATAGCCCTTGGGAGTGTTCAGGGAAAAATATGTCACTGAGGAGCACCCAGAAAGTTGGCATAAAGTCAGTATTGCCTCTGAGCTGTACCCAGCAATGAGAACATGGTGAATGCAAGGAGCTGGATGATGTGAGACCAGGGACACTGAGCATGAAGGAAAACATTGCTTACGTTGCCTGGTCCTTAGTGTTTGTTATTCTGTGCGGGTAGATGTGCTTTACAAATACCCATGCCAGGCAACTTCTGTGATTTTCAGTCATTGGTCACACATACACCTGCCAGTCTTTCTGGAAGGAGTTTTATCAGCAGAATGCAAAGCTCAATACAGTCTTTTTGTTAACCTGTCAGCCATAATTTTGTTGTTAAGCCCTGACATGTACAGCACATTACCTTGGTTAGACAAATTATTTGCTTTCAATACCAGTTAAGAACACGCTTACAATTGGCCAGAATTTCAACCTGTCTCTCCCAGGCACCTGATAGGTTCCTACTTAGTGCTTGCATCATTTCCCATTTTGTCCAGAGAAATGGCTTAGATTGCAGGGAAGCTTGTGACAGGAGTAGTGTACGTTCTTGTTTTTCCTAGAAGCAGATGGTGCTGAAAGACGATCATCTCTGTGGGACCATTACAGGATAACGCACAGGAATAAATAAGCACAATGGGAGGTCTCAGCTAAGAGAGCCGGGGATTGGGGTCGGTCCAGTAGTTGAAAATGGTGCATATAGCATGGAGTAGCTTTACCTACCAGCTCTAAAACTCTGCTTCTCTTTTATTTTTCCTATAGGTAAAGACTCCACCCCTCCCCCGCTAAATTAACCAACCCATTTCTCCCTTGAATTATAGGTAACATATTAAAGCAGATCTAGATAAGAAGAAGTTTCTGACAGTGCTAAAATGGAGGAGGTAATTTTCTTGGAGTTCTTCCCCAACCCCAAGAAATTTCTGTTTTTATTTTAATAGATTTTATGGGACCTAGTCTTTGATCTTGCCCTCTTAAAAATCAGAGCAAGGAAAGGTTAATTCCAGCAATTCTATCCTAATGCACCTCTGCTGTTCATGAAGGACACCACACGAATGTAATTTAACATACTATTGTACTGAGAATATTATATTCTTCTGTGCAAGAGTTCATCTGTCCTGGAAAAGACTAAGCTCCATGGGGCACTGTATATTCATAAGTGAATATATTTGAGCATGTATATATTCTAGTTATACTAATGTATCTCTCATATTTGAATATATGTTTAAGTTTAGCAATGGCAGAGGAGTCTTGCAGCCAGACTCAGGTTCATGTTTTTCCTTTCCAGGTTTAAATTTTATTTCTTAAACTGTCAGCTTCAACCCTGCTTGCAGCATGTTGCTCTGTTGATTTAATGAAATTTTTTTCCACATGATGTATTCTTAGATCGTCCCAGCTTCCTTTCAGTTGCAGACAACATTGTTTAGTCAATTTGGGACTAAAATGCAGAGAAAGCAAAGGAATACTATTTTATCATTTTTTCCAATACTTTAACGCACGATATTCATTAGCAGCAGATTTCTGACCAGCAGTTTGCTTGAATATTCTTCATTTCTTGAAAGGGGAAAGAAAGGAGTGAAGAATTCTGTGATATCTTTGACAAATGAAAGGTACAAGCTTACCAAGTGTCATAACATTTCCCCAAACATGTAGATATGCATGCACATGTGGATTTATGCATATAGAGCTGTTTTCTGATTTCTCAGCACTGAAGTGGTTGATGCTGTCTGAAATCTCATTATGTGCATCCAAGTTCCCAGGGAGCTGCTTCCATTCCTGTACTGAGAAAATAAGAATGTCTATGTTGGAAATGTGACTTTTGCACAGCAAAATCTGACCTTAATATAGGCATTTGAACTGTGGTTAACCTTAGCAGTGCAAGCATCAGAGGGTTAATTTTTGATTGCCTGCTTTACCTGCACCCTAGAAACGAAAGAAGCGTGCATGCAAAAGAACAAAAACAGACTGTCTTTGTGATGTCACAAGCATCTGCCTCTGAATTTCACTATGGAACATAAATGGCAGCAAGAATTGAAATAAAAAACAGAAGCAAAATCTCTTTGGTAGTGAGATTTTTCCCATTTAAAGCTTTAAATTTAGTATGTTTAGTTTTTGAAATATCTGAAACAGCAGGACATGTATGGGAGTTGATGAGATGTGTAGGGCCAAAGAAAAGGAACCCTGGCCCACCCCTCCCCCAATTTGATTAAATTGCCAAAGAGCTCTCTGGAGTATAAACAAAGTTAGGAAGAGAAGCACACAAATACAGAGATTACTCCTTTACTGATCATGTACACTAAGCTTGCTCAATACAAACTATACATTGCACAATATAAATACCCTTTATCATTTACCATGACTAATTAATCTTAGCTTCATGTTACAGGTAATATTTAATCTTTGGTAATTTTAATTTTTAATTTATTCCTCCCTTTTAAGTATTATCATCCATTCCCATCTAGCAATAGTAAATTTACCCAGGAGTTATTGCAAGATAAACATTACTTACAAAACATAATTTTTCCATTGTATTTGTCTAGTTAATAAAGGGAGGCATTTTATTTTCCTCTTGTGACCACTTGTACTTTGCTCAGTAATTAAGGAAGTAAGTCAGTGTTCCTAGATTTTAGCCTTTCTATAACCTCTGCAGATTTGATCAGGATGTCAGTGCCGGTTGCATTATAGTTCTTAGTAGTTATAGAAAAAAAATCCTCTCTGAAACCAAGGAGAATTCACATAATAACACATAAACCAACATCCACACGAAACATGTCATATATATTCTGCCTGAGTAAGCTGTGGGCTTCTTTTCAGCGTGTAGATTTTAGACTTTTCAGGAGTACCTCCTCAGATAGCACAGAATACGTTAACAAATACATTTGCTCATTGCAGAAGCTCTGTCCTAATTAGCAGCACGACCCTGGGCAATGTTGCTCACTGCCTAAGCTTTTGTTTTCTCATATGTAGATGGAGAATGGTGGTGTTGCTCACCGCACGTTATTATTTTAAAGGTTAATCAGACAATACCCACAAAGTACTCATATGTTTTGTTTCATGTCTAATAAAATATCAATACAGTTTTAAATATTAGCATTGTCAAAGTATATTTATATATATTTATGCACTTACGTGTGAGCATTCTCAGAGTATATTCGTAAGTGGTTTATACAGTGCACCATGGAGTTCGGATGTCTTTTGTGTAAAGTTCATGAGATCACAAGTAAGAGTGACTCTTGTGACATGTACTTCCTTGCCTTACTCTGTTCACAGGTCACATTGCTAACCAGATGTCTTTTCTTTCTGGTAACATTTCCTCATTCTATTCCCTCCAGCGCTCTGAATTCATGTTCATGCCAACTCTGTCATTATGAATGTGCTGCAATTATTGGATTCCAAATCTTCCACTCTAGAAGGTGAATTTTATGGATTGTTTATCTCCAATCCCAAATACTTTGCATATATGTGGCACAGCAAATGCTCAGTGGAGGCTTCTTGAATAAATAAGGGAAGCATTAAATATCACTGACAGCTCAATGACTTTTTCAGAAACAGAAACTATCATTATAAAGTTATAAAATTTATTTGAAACTCTATGGACCCTAAATAGCCAAAAGCAATTTTAGGAAAGAATAGAAGTTATGATTTGCCCTGATTTCAAAGTATTACAAAAAGACAATATAAAAAGTAGCTTGATCTAAAGATAGACCTATGGAACAGGATAAAAATCTCAGAAATATGTCCTCATGAATATGATCAGATGATCTTTGACAAGTGCTAAGATTACTTAGTAAATGAAAGATCGATTGTCTTCAACCAAGAGTATTGAGAAACTAAATATTTCCACTTAAAATAATGAAGTTGAACTTTTACACTATAGATATAAAAACTTAAAATATTGAAGATGATCAAAACCTCTAAAACTTTTAGAATAAATACACTGAGGAAAGTCTTCATATTATTGGGCTCAGCAATGATTCTCAAGAGAACAGGAAACAGGAGAAACAGTAAGTGTAATTATGAAAAAGTTAAAAAAAAAAACTTGTGCATCAATGGTCACAACCAACTGAATGAAGACAGAATCTAAAGAATAAGTAAATAAGCAGTTCACATATTTTTAGGGGTGAAGTCAATTCAAAAATGAGAAAGCAGATAGCCTTATTAAAATTTATAAAGTATATGAGTAAACACCTCTGAAGATAATAAAAAATAAGCAATCATCTGATAAGATGTTCAGTCGCAATAACCATGACATCACCAATGCAAACCAAACAACTATGAGCAGGATGAAGAGATAGCGAAGTGGTTAAGGTGCCGGCTGCTCTTCCCAGAGACTCTGTTCAATTTCGGGCCCCTACATGGTGGCTCACAAGCATCCATAAGTAGTTCCTGGGGATCTGATGCCTTCCTCCTGTCTCTGTGGGTATCAGGCATGCACATGGTACACAGACATCCAAGCAGACAAACACTATGCACATGAAATAAAATAATACTAGTTAAAACATTAAAACAAACACAAGGAGATAATACATATACATTAGGTAATTTCTCTTTCACTGTGAACACACACACACATGTTCTAGTCATACAATTCCACAGTTCGGGAAAGAATGTGAATGGGTTGAAGCACTTGTGGATTCTCTGTGGGAATGGAAGTAGTACAACTGATAGGGAAACAATGTGAAGGTTTCCTCACAAATTATAAACAGAATCAGTGTAAGATGAGGCATTCCCACTTCAGAATATTTATTCAGAGAACACTTAGTGTGTTGACAACAGTAGTTTTCCCACGTTCACCGTAACATTATTCCTAGTAGCCAAGAGGTAAAAGCCTCTCGGCTATTCATATACAGATACACAATGACACAATATTGTGCATCTTAGTCTTTAAAAGGAAGGAAATTTGGGGTACTAGGTTTGCTTAGTGGGCAGAGGTGCTTGTCACCAACACTTGAGTTTGATCCCCGTAATTCAAACACTGGAAGGCAAATTGTCTTCTGACTCCATAAGCTTCATCTTGTAAAATAAGTAAGTGTTTAAAACAATTTTAAAGTATCTATACATACTTTAAACCAGGTGAAACTTTTTGTTTCTTTTTTGTTGTTTTTTTGAGACAGGGTTTCCCTGTGGCTTTGGAGCCTGTCCTGGAACTAGCTCTTGTAGACCAGGCTGGTCTCGAACTCACAGAGATCCGCCTGCCTCCGCCTCCCGAGTGCTGGGATTAAAGGCGTGCGCCACCACCGCCCGGCCCAGGTGAAACTTTTTAAAAGTTTCTGCTAATTAAAACAAGTCACACAAAAACAAAGACAATGTGAGCCTGCTTATATGAGCTCTATGAAGTAGTAGAATTCATAGAAACACTAAGTAGAATGGTTGTTGCCAGGAGCTTGGGCCAGAAGAAAAAGGAAATAATAAGAGAATTTCAAATTTACAAGAGGAAAGTTTCTAGAGATCTTACTTTTCACTTTTACAGCAATGGAAATATACTTACCACTACTGATGTCTACATTTAAAATATGGTTAAGATGACAAATTTTATAATTTTAACCATAATAAATGTATACTGTAAAACATTTTTTATTTTTTGTTACTAAGAATTTATTGCAAAAAACTATATATATATATATATATATATATATATATATATATATATATAAATGAGATTAACCAAAGTCTCTACATTTCAATGAACTTTCATACAGTTAGAACAGCCATTCTAAAACTGGAGCTGCACATTGGGTTTTATCTCTTTAATGTCAGCTATTATATTTTATTCACTTGTCTACACATGAAAACTCATTAGAGAGTTAAAAGTAGCAACACAATCAACTTTATAAACTCTTTCAAGACTCATGTGTCTGTTACCCTCATTCTGTCCTTTCTTATCATCTAACAATTACCCTTTCTTGTTCTCCTTCATATGTGTTGTACTGTGCTCACATGTACACATATATGTTATAAGGTAGGATCTGCATGTGAAAGAGAAGAAAGCATGTGTTTTTTATCTCTGAGATTTTGTAGTGTTGCTTAATAGTATACATAGCTTGTCTATTTTCCTGCATTTTTTGATTTTCATTTTTTAGAGCTGAATAATAAATCCCATTTTATTTATGTACCATATCTTCATTGTTCATTTATCATTTAGTGGACAATTAGGTTGTTTTTTTCCCTTGCTTTGTATGAATAAAGCAGCAATAAACCCTCTGTGGGAAAGTGCAGTAGTTTGAATGCAATTGGCTCCCATAGCTAATAAGAAGTGGAACTATTAGGAGGTATGGCCTTGTTGGAGTAGGTGTGGCCTTATTGGAGTAGGTGTGGCCTTGTTGGAGGAAGTGTGTCACTGTGGGAGTGGGCCTTGATGTCTCCTATTGCTCAAGCCATGCCCAGTGTCTCAGACTACTTCCTGTTGCCTGCATATCAATATGTAAAATTTTCTGCTACTTTTCCAGCACCATGTTTGCCTGCATGCCACTATGTCTTGCTATGATGATAATGGATTGAAAATCTGAGACTGTAAGTCACCCCATTAAGTGTTTTCTTTTTTTTTATTGTTAAAAGAAATATTTACATTTACTCCCCTTGTTCCCGGCCCTCCCGCTCCTCCACTACCCCACCGCCCTCCCCCTGCTTCCTTAAGATGGGGCAGGATACCCTGCCCTATGGGAAGCCCAAGGCCCTCC
>JAQHUG010000017.1:10440731-10457774 GCA_028555095.1 Dicrostonyx torquatus | reverse complement strand
GGAAAAAATCCAGTACCAGGGCAGGGCCCTGCACCCGAATCAAGTGTTTTCTTTTATAAGAGTTGCCATGGTCATGGTGTCTCTGCACAGCAATTGAAACCTTAACTAAGATAGAGGGTATGGAGATCCATGGATATATGTCCAAGTATGCAATAGCTGGATCATGTGATAGTTTATTTTTTAACTTTTAGGGACTCTCCAATCTGATATCATAATAATTGTACTAATTTGCACCCCCACCAATTGTTTATCAATGTTCCTCTCTCTCCATATCCTCTCCAACATTTTTATCAGATTTGTGATTAGCCATTCTGATTAGGGTGTGGTATATGAAGCATTAAAAAGAATTACATGTCAGTTCATTTTGCCCTTCCAGTTCCCACACAGGAGATTTAGCTTAGTGGGAAAGCAATTTTTTTCAAAACCTCTGTTTTCTTGACTCCTTTAGTTAGTTTTTGACATGCTGATTAGTAAGACTAAGATGCAAAGAGAATAATAGAATCATCATGAAAGTGAGATTGTTACCCAGGGATGGCATAATTTGTGGAATTTAATATACAACTCACCAACTGCACATACCTATAAATAGGACAGAACCACAAATGAATTTGCTACCTGAGGCGAAAACCTATCCACACACCTTTCTCCAGTGAAAGCAAAGTACTCCCAGTTTGTACTCAAAGATCTGAGGTCAGAGGGATCTTGTACTTGCTCAAGACTGCATTCAGCACTGGATGTAGGGTGATTCATTCAAGGCCTACCTGACTCCTAACAAACCCCAATATTTCTCAGTATACAAGGGTTGAGGTCAACACCCCTTTCCATTGGATATTAGCATGTCCCCTTTGATAGAGCCCTCTTGACTTTATCTGAAGATCTCATGCATTCCTACAGCCTTGCTAATCTGGGACTGGCAGGTATAGCCTCCCCTCCTCTAGCCTCTTCTGAGTTGGGTGGAGACATCAGCAGAGGCCACAAGTTGTATTACATAAAGAAGACACTGGTACGACCTTCCAGGAGGACTGATCTGAAAAGAGATGGATATATCTGTCCTTAATCAGTAAAACATAATATTGTCTTACTTTTTTCCAAATAGATAAACTCATTATGCCAGTATGTTTGCGTGTCATATGCATGTGCCTAACAATCCATCTTTTCAGATGTGTGTACAACTGTATTGCTTTAGTTTACAGATACAACAAAAAAGTCTGGGACTAAAAATGCATTGACAATGAATGCTATTGCCTAGAGCTAGGGTTCTATGTTATATAAGTACCTTCAATATGCATTGTCAGAAGTTTTCTGCCTTCTCACAAACAAAGTAAACAAAAAAGAAAAGGAAGGGAGGGATAGAGAAAGAGAATGAAGAGATGATTTCAGGAAAAGTTGGGGATGTTTGATGTCAGCTTTCTGACTCCCTAAGCTTTGAGTGATTGACTGTGATTGGCTGTGGCTGTATGCTAATAAATAAATCTTTTTCTACAATTATTTTGTGTTGCATAAATAAAGTTGTGTTTTTACATAGATCGTTGGTAAGATTAATCTTGCCTGCTTCCACCAAATATTGTGTGGTAAAAAATTTAAAAAACTATTGTTTGAAGAGGAGTTGCTGAATCATTAGCTCGCTCAAGGGGTCAGACTGTGGGAGTATCCCACTGAGATCTGAGGAGGAAACCTTGCCTTTGTTGTGGTCTTGGGGAATTTAGACCTCTCAATCATTTCTTGTCTTACAAAACATCTACTCTCTATCCTGCAGCAGGGGCCCCTGCTCCAAATCTGAATATAAATTTTGAGCCTTAGTTTACCAGCTATGCCAGATAATCCTCCCCGGGGCACTTATCGAGCTGTGTCTGCTTTGTTCTTTTTCTTGGATTCTTCCATGTCACCTTTCAGCCCTTGACACTGTCTATCTATCACCTCCTACTGCCACAGAATGAACTATGTCCTCTGAGATCATATGTGAGAGCTTTAACCTCACATCTCCGTATTGATCCAGTGGAACTGGACCCCTTATAGCAAGAAGATACCCCCAGAAGCTCACTCAAATGTGGAGCCTTGCAGAAAAAAAAATTAGCTGTTTGCAGTCAAGGGAGAGTCCTCATCAGAATTCTAGCAGCCTGGCATCCTGACCCTGAACTTCCCAATCTCCAGAATTGTGAGGAAATAACCTTCTGTCTCTAGTATTTCCTATGGCAGCGTGGACTGGCCAATACTATTATCTCAGCTCAATCACCTGGATAAGTATATAAACACCTGTCTCCTCATTTCTAATATTATACTCAATTCATTCAATAACAGATCAGTATTTAACCCACTAAGGCTCTTCTTACATTTGCTCAGTAAGAAATGAAAACTGGTTCAGAAAAAGATTCATGCAAGAAAGTTGGAGAAGATTTATTCACCACACCCCAAATTGAAAATAGCTTACTGAACACTGGTAGGTGAATAAACAAACAGAGATATTAATAGAGAGGAATTTTTAATAGAAATTTAAAAGGAAAACATAGGAAGAAGTTGTAGTTTAGTTGGATGACTATAGTTTATAATCAGTTATTGTCTATTGATAAATAACTAGAAGAGAAGTGTTTGAAGGTTTCCGACACAGACTGTGTAAGGGGATGTATATGCTAGTTACTCTGATTTGATTATTGCATATTGTGTGCTTTTAGGGAAATATTTCAGTGTATTGATAAATGTCTGTAATTATTATGTGTTAAATAAAATGGAAGAGAAAAATAGAACAATTACTAACATAATTATATAGAGCAATCGCAAAAACATTATGCTAATCTGGGAGTTTGGCTTGGTCCTAGAGCTCTTACCCAACACGTGCAAAGCTCTGGGTTAAATCCTGGTCACTGTGAAAACATAATGTTCAGTGGGTGAACATTATACATAAGAAGAGTATACATCCTTTATGGCTCAATTTTTGCTATGTTTTAAAATTAAGCTGTAGTATTAACAATGGGAGCACTAGTTGTGGAGAAGGTATTGTTAAATACGAAGAGTATATGATGTGATTGTTCTTCATATTGGCTGGAGCAGTGAATGCATGGGTATGTACGCTTTTAAAACAATTGTACACAAAAATATTGCACATCTTATGGTATTGAGATTATATATCAACTGAAAGAGGAAACATAATTGCTGTTAATGAACTAAGCATTCTTCGTCTCAAATACAAAAGTTATTCCAAATTTAATTTGATTCCAAATGAAAGTCTTCAAAGAAGTTAATACATCAATGTAATAAGTCAGAATATTTGTAATTTGATTCCAGTACTATTACTTATCCTTTCTGCCTGCCCTGCCTCCTTGCTGTCTTCTTTCATTTACAGGGTGTCTTACTTTCTCCTTTGGAAGGTTGCTGTCAGCATTACAAGTGACCATCATAGAACTGTAGGACAAATGCATGTGTAGAACCTGCAATGATCAAATCAGGGTAATTAGTGTTTGCATTTCTTTAAACACTCCTAACCCGAGGGTGGGAGGAAAACTCCAGGAAGTAGGTCAGTGAATCATTAAAGCACAATGGCCCTGTGTAGAGTCTGTATTTCTGGCTGAGATTCCCAGTGCTCCCTGCCTGCCTGCATTTCCTAATGCTTGTGGTCTCACCAATCGTCAGTCCTGTGAACTTCCTTCTATTTTTCCAATCAGGCCATTGAGTTCTCTATTTATAGAACTAGAGTCACCATCTGTTATTTGTACCCAATGAACATAATACAGCAGTCAATGACTTTAACATTCTCTTGTTGACACTGGCCGCCCAGAAGCAGACCCTGAACTTATCATTGTAAATCAAACTTGATCATAGACATATTTGGACAGGATGGGTTAGCAGAGTCCCTACAGTTAGGGACATACAGACTAAGACAAGACAGGCTTGAGTCAATCAGAAAGGGAACACAAATAGCACATTTTGAATGTGACTCCGGAAGAACTAGGGGAGTTCATAACCAGGGTGAAATTGTGTCTACTGATTGACTGGTTTTCAGTTCAGCAGGGAAATCTAGGGGAAGGGTAGGGTATGATATGAATGATCCTGAAGGATGGGGAGCCTTAGATTATATATTCATGCTCCCACTCCCATTTGTCATAAGTCAAGGGCTGTCCCTGTTTAACTAAATCCATAGGACTTTGAGCCATCTCCTTTTAGGGCTCAGAGGAAACTCAGAGGTGGAGAGCTGCAGATGTGAGCCATAAGATGCGATCACAGTGGACTAGAACAACATGCTTGACCTGTAGGATGATGAGAGCATCATCCGGAACAGCTTCTCGTGCCATCACAGAGACCTTCTTCAAGTTCTAAGCACCATGCTGTCTGAGCTCACTGCCTACCCCCTTGCCCCTCCACCTGCAGAGGAGAAGCTTCTTTCAATCTAAACGTATCTTTCTTTCCCTCAGTGTTCCTTTCTGACTGACGCTAGCCTGTCTCATCTTAGTTTATATGTCCCTAACTGTAGGGACCCTGTTGACACATCCTATACAAACATGTCCATGATTAAGTTTGATTTGCAACGATAATTAGTAATTAAATAGACCAACACTAGTAATATAAGGAAAACATTTAAAATTTACAAAGTTATTATTGATGGAATTTTCTATTTACCATTTTTGGATTATGATTGACTGAAAATACAGCAAGAAGAACTGTGGATAGGGTGTGGTTTACAAACCAAAGCGTCACCCTTTACATCAGAGTGACAAAATAGCAAAGAGCAGAGCCTGGTCCTTGAGAACTTAGTATCCAAGTGAACCAAATAGATAAACACAGATGCGGTAGAAATGAAATAGAAGGGTTTATACTGGTGGGTACAAAATAGTGGGCATTCTAGCACCAAGTGTCTGGCTGTCTGACATCTTTGCTATACGTGCATGTTGCAGGATATTTGGTCACACTGTGGACCCAAAATTGCATTATTTAAATAAAATAAACCATAGGTCAAGAGGCAGAGCAAGCCACCAGTTGACTGAAAGTAACCATAGAGAGTGAGGGAAGTCAGGAGGTCAGAGAGAAAGAGAGACACAGGAAGTAGAAGGTAGGGACATCCATTTGGGGTTTTGTTTCAGACAGCAATGTAGGAGGAGGAAGGTCAGCCAGCTGCTTTCTCAGCCTCTCTGAGATAGCAGGTTTCCACCCCAGAATCTGGCTCCCAAGATTTTATTGGCAAAAAAGAACTGTAGTTTTAACTTTAGTTAAAAACAACATTTGCGTCCCCATGTGGAGGCAGCTGAGGCAGCTGACCCAGGCCTTGGCCTCAGCAGCAAGGTGGCCGTGGCTGCAAAGGTGTGGTCAGTAGCTGAGACAGCAATAAGATCAGATACAGCCATTGTGCTGCAGATAAAACCATATGTGTATACAAATGCTAGCAAGAATTTTGAGGAAAAGGACCCCTCATAAATGGCTGGTAGGGATGTCAATCAGGGTAGCCATGATTTACTAGGTTTCAGGAACAAGGGATATTTTTTTCACATTTTACAGAATGGACACACTACATTTCCCTGCTCATTCCTTATGTCCTACCACATATTGTTGTCTGAATGGGAGGGTCTATTTAGGCCATAGCTGTTTCTCACTTCAAAGACATTGGAATACCTTGCCTTTGGATAAAGTCTCTATAATATATCACCTTTTTTGTGGTTTGTTTCACCAAACTGTAAACTTAATAGTATAGATAAGCATTTATGCTTGATTTTTATAATAATTTCTTAGCTTAAATCATTAAAATAATACTCACAGATTACTAAATATGGAACTTTTACTTTCACAAGGACCTTAAGACCTTTACTACAGTATGTATTTCAAGGTGTTATAGATGCTCATGTTTCTAGAAAAAGTCCGGCTTTGCTTATAAAATGTGGCCAAGCCATGAAACTACCTGAAACCTTTCTGTCTCTAGTAAGAAACAGATAAGCCTCTAATGAATGTCAACATTAGATTTGAAAGATTAACCTGTACAAAGGGTCAAAAAAACTCCAATGATGAGCGATTGTTTATCCCAACTGGAGGGAGGAAAACAAGCGCTTAAGGGTAGACTTTATGTCATTTATGTAACGTTGATTGTTTGTATTTTAGGCTTCCTTAAATAACTCAGTAAGAGTGGCTGGAGACTTTCTTCCCCACAGAGAAAATGTATTTCTTAGCTGTGGAGCAACTTGCTAATCTCTAACATATTGTAAGTGACATTTTATGTGACAGCAAAAATATGTGAAAGCCTTTATTAGATACATTGTATTTTGGAAATTAACCGCAAATAGAACATGCTGATTCTTGAGATGCTGTTTTATTTTTATAGATATGCTAATATCCATGATGATCATATTAAGAAATAAAAATGTAGATAGTCTGAGATTAGAGATGAGGTTAAGTTTTGAGGGGTGTCCTCCAAGATCCTCCCAGTCAAGTGGGAGAGAGCAATACTCACGTGAGCAGAGTACCAGACAGAATATCACTGGGTATGCAGGTAGGGCGGCTCAGTTCAGTGTCCCATAGCCTCTCTGTGTGTGACATGATTTGGAATGGCCTTTAGAGAACTCCGTTACTAGATGTGAGTAGGAGTGTGTCACAGTGAGAAAGGTTTGGGGAGGTATAATATAAACTGTGACGTGAGCTGTGAAACAGGACCTTTGATTAAAACATTGCATATGATATCTCCTAGTTAGAAGGGCTGTTATATATAATACTACGGGATAAAGAGAGTAAAGAAACTGTACTATCATCCAGCCACTATGGAAGTCAACATGGAGTTTTGTTAAAACAACAACAATAGCAACTGAAAGTAGAACCACCATGTGGTCCATCTGCCCAAGTCCTGGGTACGTACTTGAAGCGATCACTCATTAATAGGGAGACACCTGCATGTCTACCGTCATCACAGTCACAGTAACTAAAGGATATTCTCTTTTTAGGTGCCCGTTGAGGGATGTATATGTAAATAAACTATGATATATAATACACAGTGCATTATCATTTAGTCACAAAGAAAAATGAAGATTTGTCATTTGCAAGAGAATGGATGGACCTGGAGATTTTTTTCAGTTAAGCAAAGTAAGACAGGCTTAGTGAAATAGGTATCACACCTATGCTCTGATCTGTGGAATATAAAAAAGAACATGGCATAAGGTAGAAGAGGGACTGTTAGATAATAGGAATATGGTTGGGGTGGGGAAGGAGGGTAATGGCTGGGTAGGTTCATAGTCTGTTATGGGCATGTATGAAAAAATCAGAATAAAACATTGGTTTGTACAATGAATACATGTTAAACCAAAGCTTTAAAAAGGGGATTTGTGGAATCTAAATAGAGTTTTATAGCACAGGGCATATGTAAGCTAGCTGGAGGAGTACACAGGGGAAGAATGGGAGAAAAACCTGACAGTCTAGGCTAGTCCCTACTAACGAGGATAATAACCCACACAGGCGAGGCATTGGAATTTGGTCTTAGTGTCTATATTATTATTAAGACGTCTATCCAAAGCAGTCTCAGGATTGGCCATGTTTCTAGAAGCTCCTTTGGAGCTGTATGAGGCTTCCCATAGACGTTGGGATAAAATTCCAAATCTTCAATAACGTGGCCTCCAAGCTTTCTCCACTCTCTCTACCCTTAGTTCTATTCATTCTCCCGACACATCTGGGTTCTACTCATCTGGCTATGTATTGAGGCTCCTCCTGCTTTCCCGTGTTCCTATGCCCACCTACAAAGATGTAATATCTCTCACAACTTAAATAAATGTCATTCTCTGAGAGAAACTATCTCTGATCACCAAACAGCTTTTCCTTTTATCTTAATAATGGACTTACTAGTTTGTGGTGTCATTATGCCTATTATTGGTTCAAACTAGAAATCTTTGTATAAAAACAAGCAGTAGAAGCCTTTTATTTATTCTGAGACAAATGTTTCTCTAAGCCTCAGTTTCTGTAACCTCAATTTTTGGTCTTCTGTTACACTGGGGAAAATAGCTCTGAGCCTCAATTTCCCTACCAATAATGGCTTACTTTGGAGCTGCTTTTTCCCTCATAAATAGGCTATCACAAAGAGAAATTAATATAAAGTATAAAAACCGCTGTGAAAAGTGCAGCCCTGTAACTATCTAGTATCAATTAACAGAAAAGAAGAACTCAAATGCCGGAGCATGATGGAAATACCGGAGTGGAGCCACACTGGGATATCAGTGCACTTCCAAGTTGTTAAGAGAACATTTCTTGAAGTCATTCTGAAAACTTGGCCCAGGAAAAGGTATTTAAATCCTGCCGATATGACCTCAATTTATTTCCCAATAAATTACTTGTCTTCTTTGCAATTAGTCACACAGCCTGCCAACCATATGAAGGGAGGATTTATTTTCTGTTTCAGGCAGAGCTGTGGAACAGATGGGCAAGCTGCCATCATAGAACCTGGCTGTGCGCGCAGGTAATGTGGGGGAGGGGCAGGGGAGAAGCAGAAGCCACGGTGGTCACCTCAAGAAATGTTCTTACGGTTGCATGAATTCAGGCCTGAGTTTATATTCCAGCTTGGCTCTGAACTTTAGATTCAGGCTTGTTTGGAAGTTCAGCGACGCTTGCTAACTGTTGCGTTGGCTGGAGGCCAGCTCGGCCGAGAGGAAGCAGCATGGGAGGCTTTAGTCCTAGAAAGCAGTGACCGGGTGACACAGTTTAGCATCCAAGCAGCAGCTCTGAGGGACAGCCAGATTTAATAACACTGTAAGGGTGTCTGAAGTAGGAGCGGAGCCGTCCATCCAGACCCACAAAGACAGATTTAAGAGACTAAACCTGAGGTTGAGGTGGGCACAATTGTGACCGATCCCATCCCGGGATGCTGTCGTCGCCCATCCCATCATTATGCTCCCGAGTGGTTGCTGGGACGCTTGGCCTCACCTTCTGGGCCTTCATGATGCTTCAGCGCTGCAAGTTCTTAATTGTTACAAACACCTCAGGTTCTTTAAGGCATTAGTCTTAGTGTGTTGTTAAACCCGTACACTTTTCCGGGCAAATAAAGACATCTAACAAACATTTTAATGAGTAACTCTTACAACTGGACTAGATATTTTTCCCTCCTACATTTCCTTTGTTCCTTCCTTCTTCGCTCCCTTCCTTCTGCCAATCACTCACCTTTCTTTCATAGAGAATCGCTTTCTTTCTATTTCATGACCAACCCTTCTGAGAGCCTGCACATGCCTTTCAGAGTGGCTCTGTGATACCATTCAGATCTAAGCTCAGATATCACCTTATTAGAGAAGTCCACTCTAAGGACCCTTCCCAAATCCTCCCTTGTCCTTCAACCCAGGCTCTCCATTCTCCAGTGACCTTGTTTGAGATTCTTTATAAAACAGTATCATTCACACATTTCTGAGCACGTGTTCTCTTGTTTGATTATTACCTCTGTGCCTCCATCTGTGACCCCTGGTAGAGATCAGAGTCCTAGGTGTTTGCTTCCCATTGTTCCAAGTCTCTAGACCTATGCTCTGTTGCTTGCTGGATGCTTAACACATACATGTTGACTATTTAACCTGGGTGGTGCTTCTGAAGTTCTTTCACCTGCATGGAAACTTAGGACCCACCGCTGGAGAATGCCATAAAGCAGGGCTTTGTACGTCTTCCCTATCTATGTACGAATACTGCAATAAGAAACATGTTGTATGTTATTTTTGGAAATCAGTGACTACCAATGATATTGATAACGGCCACTGTATTGAATAGTCACCATGCATCAAACACTGCTTTAAACCTTCATTTCATTATTTACTCCCCATAACAATCTAGGAGAATGGCATCATTCTAATTCCTTGCTTTTGATGATGAAAGATCTGAAAGGGTAAATAACAAATAGTTGCTAAGAGGGGGAAGAGGGTCTTAAGGTGAGGCAGTTTGACTCCAGGGCATGCATTTGAGATAATACCAGGACAAGTAAATCTCTCAATAAATGACTCAATAAGTTTCACTAATCGCAATCACCATTATTACCAGATGTACAATATTACAAAATAGGTGTATTGTAAATCCTGTTATTTTGCCAAAGATGTCTGCTCTCAAATAGATTAACATTAAATTACAAAAAAGCAAGAGGAGATTCATATTTATGTTTAGAAATTCTTCATAGCATAATTCTCTCATTGCACAGGGAGTTGATCACTAAATGTTAAGAATATAACATGTGTTGCATTACATTGGCAACTGTCATCTATTAAAAACAAGCTTCCCGCATGCCAGTTTGGCTTAGGTAATTCTGCGAAGGAGGTCCAATATCAGTGTTTTGGATTATTCTCCAACAAAAATATCTTGGCAAATTATGACACAGTCTTTCAGACTTGCTTTTGAATAGTTAAAAATTTACTGAAAAATCCTCAAATGTCAAGGAAATCCCATGGTTTTGGTTCTATACTTTGAAATTTGTACTGTGGGTGTTTATATACTTATCAATATTTATTAAACTACAAAACTTAAATAACAAGCACCATGTTTTTGTTATTACTTTGTTCACTATTCTAAATGATAGAGCTGAAAAATCATCACTCATCCTTAACATGTGTATATTTTAGCATTATGTTTACCATTCAGAGAAATTTTTGTGGAATTAACTCATGACATTTAGTAATTGAGTAAATATACATGTCAACTTTATATAGTTTATAGGAGACAAAGCAACACTGTTCAGATTGGGTTGGGGAAATGTTCTTTCGCTTTTACCATTTGAGTTTGTTGAATTTAAAATTATTTTTGCTGATTTATAGAATTAATTTTCTTAAACACACTAACTTTTGAGGGATAAATGTTTTAGTTAGTAGATAATTCTCATAAAAGTATTTATCTAGCATTTCTATTTCTTTTTGAGTCATTTTTGTAAGTACTTGATTTATATTACAGAGTAATAGTCATTAATAAGCCAGACCATATGTTCATGTAGAGCATTTAAAACATTATGTGACACACAGTAAATAACATGTAAGGATGAGACTTTCATATTATTCTCATTTTAAACCTAGATTTCAATCATATTTTCTAAGAGATTTTCTTTGTTACAAACTTGACAAACGTATTTTAATGTTTTAAGAAATAGCTAAGATGAGTTCAGAGAGGAATATGGCTTTGATCATGTGATATTTGAAAAGCAATATGTAAGCTAGTGGGACACTAGCACAAATTTAGAGAAACGGTACAATGGAAGATAAAAACATATTCTGAAATAGATCCATACTTACGTGGACTTGAAATATGACAGAGCCAGCACTGAAATTATAGACTACAGGAACAAATGAATTTCACATGAGAAAAAGTAAAAAAAAAAAAAAAGTAAATTCCAGATGGTTTAAGGACTAAAATATACAGAAAAACATTTTAGAACTTTAAAAATGAAATTCTAGACTGATAAGTAAAATTGATATAGAAATGAGGAAAGGGAGTAGATTATTAAATCTCAATCTATAAAACAACTGTTAATCTCAAAGTATTTTACATTGGTATTGATTTAAGTTTATTAATATAAATTTAACCCTTTTGCATGCTGTGAATATATTTTATTCCCATTGCTTAATAAAATAGCTGATTTGGCATATACCAAGATGGGATGGAGTCTGATGGGAAAGCCAAACTGAAAATACAGGGAAATAGTAGAGCAGAGTCTGGGAAGAATCCAGCAAGCCACAACAGTAACAAGATATGTTTGAGTGCAGTTAAAGCATGAGCCACATGGCAATACATAGATCAATAGAAATGGGTTAAGTTGTAAGAGCTAGTTAGTAATGAGCCTAAACTAATAGACCAAATACTTTGTAATTAATATTAAGCTTCCCTGTGATTATTTTGGGACTGGGTGGCTGGAAAATGAAAGCACCACCTCCTTTTACTTAAAATTAACTTAACACCACTTTACAATGCAGAAAATGCTAACAACTAGTAAAGATTATCCAATTTAAACATCAAATTAGTAATTGAAACATATGTTAAATCTTGAAGCCACAAATTGGGAAAATACATTTCAATTCATGACGCAGGCAAGATATTAGAGTCCAGAATAACAACAGCCGTGGCAAAAACCCTGCTAAAAGTTTGACTGAGCAGAAACAACACATTAGGAAGAGTTCAGAAATTTCATGCAAAGGAAACTAGAGCTCATAAACTTCTGAGAAGATATTAGGCCTCACTAGGAACAGAGAAGTCCAGTGAAAACCATAAGTAGAAGATATTCCTCACATGCACTACAGTAAATACAGTGTGTGACAAGACCATGAGAGCTCTCATCTCTAGCTGTAGTGGGGGGGGGAACAAGAACACACATAAATACTTTGGAAAACACTTTGGGGTTATGTTGTGATGCCGTAGATGACTCCGGTAGATGGTCTTGAAGGAGGGTTTCAGTGACTCCTTCTTTCTGGAATTTGCACATTATTTTTTTTAATTATAGGGTTTTATGCTCTAGTGGAAGCTAGCTTTTAATAAACTCTATATTCTAGGCTGGCCTCAAACTTGTAACAACCCTCCTGTTTTACTTAGTCTCCTATGTACTGAGACTATATGCATGTACCACCAGAGTTGACAGGCATTTATTCTTTTGGGTCAGTTCTTCCCCTTGAGTGTAACATGCATTTATATATATACATAATTGAATTATTTTAAAGCTAATTTAATTTTTTTCTTTATTAGATTTTTAAAATTAGTATTTTATATTTTATGCATCAGAGTTCATTAATGCATTTTCATACCTGCTTTCCTTTTGTTGATCTTCTCCTCACATTCTTATTTCCTGAATTCTTGACCTTCTCCTCTTGTCCTCCTTCCTGCCCCCATTAACCCCTCACTTTGCTTCCATGTCACAAGTAGTCTATTGCCCTCTTTCTTTTCATCTCCTCTACATTTCTTAGGACCTTTTTGTCCCTTCTCATGGCCTTCTTTCTAACTCCATGATGTGTATACACACACACACACACACACACACACACACACATTAAAATCTGGGTTCTAGAAATGAGGCAAACCATGTTTTTGTCTTTCTGGGTCTGACATACTTCACTTAACACACGTAACATAACACTTTCTAGTTCCATACATGTTTCTTCAAATGTGATGAAAAATTTTGTTGTAAGAAGTCCACTTGTTTGTTTCCCGGCTGCCCAGACTCCCAAAATAACCACACAGAAACTGTATTACTTAAATCACTGCTTGGCCTATTAGCTCTAACTTCTTATTCGATAGCATTTACATCTTAATTTAACCAATTTACATTATTTTATCATAAGGCTTGTGGCCTATTGGCAAGGTTCCAGCATGTGTGTCTCCAGTGGTGGATCCATGACTTCTCCCTGACTCTGCCTCCTTTCTCCCAGTTCAGTTTTCCCCCATTTAGCTCTATTCTACCCTATCATGGTCTCAAGACAATTTCTTTATTAACCAATGGTATTCAAAGCATATAGAGGGAAATCCCATATCAAAATTTCTTATGGCTGAATAAATTCTATTGTTTATACAAATTGCATTTTCACATTTCCTTTATCTATTCATCTGTTAGTGGACAACTAGGTTTGTTTCATTCCTCAGCTATAAGTACATCTTGCTTTGAGCTGGTAGAATATGGCACAATGACAGCATATTGCTACTTTGCTAAGTAGATAACATAAGATTCTTTCTTCAAAATTGGTACTAGCCAATGGTGTCTTCCCACCTCTGATGTTGCAATGCTGTGTTAATTGCCCAATACTGAAGTTTACAATTAAAGAAAGATTTTCAGCAAGAAATTTAAGCTCTTGGTCTAACCTTAGAAAAAATAATTCCTATCAAAATTAATTTGAACAGTGAAACAGCTTTATCTACACTGTTCACCAACCATTGCTAGCACCTTGATTAGTGCCTCATGAAAAGCCCCATGTTAGCCAGCTTTCCCTCACATAAGAAAATACCTGGGATAATTAACTTAGAATTAATTGGCTCATTCTTCTGGAGATTCAGGTTTAACATTATACAACCATTGCTTTGGTTCTCTGATGCTGGTGCCAAATGGCAATCATGGAGGAATATGATGAAATGAATTACTCTTTCCATGGTCAGAGTTCCAAGATCTCTTTGAAACCATGCAAGTAATACTCCAAGGGACCACTAACTTGGTCATACCTTGTAGACTAGCCATTGCCTCTAGACAGCACCATTTTGGAGATTAGTCCTTGAGCATTAGGCCTTTTGAGACAGTCAATATCCCAATACAGTAGAGTAATCTTCAAGACGAATTCAGTTAAGCTGTAGCTAGGTTTGTAATTCAAGAATCTATGAGCTATGCAATGTTTGCTTTGTTATGTTGCTAAACTGGTGTTAGTATTGCTATAAAAATATAGCTGGCTAATGCAATAAATTTCTATGACTCATTAATTTCCTTAAGTGTAAAACATCAAGAAACTTTTTCACTTCTTGTTTCTCAGGAGTCATGTACAAGATTATATAGATTAGTACTGTTAATTATCAAATCCTTGGTTGCTGGGTTTCTCTGCTGTCAATACAATAAGCCAAATCAAACCAAATTCATAAACCCAGATTTAATAAGCAGGGCAATATAAAGCAGATGCCCCTGGGAAGAGGTGTGGCCTTGTTGCAGGAACTGGGAATGAGCTTTGGAATTTCAAAAGCCCATGCCAGGACTAGTGTCTCTCCCTCCCTGCCTGCTGCCTGTTGGTCAGCGTGAAAGCTCTCAGCTATGGCTTCCGCACCATGCTTATCTGCTTCCCTCCAAGATGATAATGGATAAGATAATAATGTAAGTAAGCTCCCAATTAAATATTTTCTTTTGTAAGAGTTGTCGTGGTCATGGTGTCACAGCAACAAAACTGCAAATAAGACACTTTCTTATCTATTTACTTTTATTTTAATTTTTATAAAGCGCAAATTCAATTTAATTCAACAAATATTTGTTGGGCCTTGCTTTGGGCTAGGAAGGCTGCTAGTGATTGTGACAAAATTTACAATATAGTAATAGATGCAGATAAATACTAAAAGAGCCTCTACCTGAACTGGGAGAGGTGAGGGATTGCTTTATGGAGTTTATGGCAATGGAAATGTGTTTGAAGGATTGTGTCTAAGTGGAGGAAAGAATAAAGAAGGAAGGAGAGAGGTAGCTTTCCAGCTATACACTGTGCGCCGTGACAAAAGATGTTTAAATTTTGATTTTCAACTTTCCATAGAGATAAAAACAGAATTTAGCATTCAGTCAGTATTTCTAGAATGAGAACTTATCCTTAAAAAGGGACCACTGAAGCGCATGCTAAGTCACACAATTTGAACTTTGGTTTAGAGAGCTTAGAATCTGGCACCCACAAGGCAGATGGTATTAGGAAATGAATACTAGATTTGGGAGACATTATGGTTAGGACATTGGTCTATGCATTTTATTCATCTTTGAGCAACTTTCCATCATTTAATCTCTGGATTAGTCCTGTCTTTCTCTTTGGATATATGATCCCCATCTTCTAGTTTGTGGTTTTGGACAACAGGAACTGACGTGCTCCTTTAAAAGCCACTTACTGTATCCTGCCTGGAATTGAAAATTTTATGGCTTATTCCATCAATCTACGTGATATTACCCCATCTGAATTTAGCTAACCAGGCTAATGTGTAATTAGCATTTCTCTCCACTTCTTCCCGTGGCTCCCTAATGAGCTGGGAATTATGTTTTCACAGTGTGCTCTGGGAAGGCAGATGTGGTTGGGGTGACTCTCCCTTTCTACCCCGTAAACTCCCGCTTCATTGCTTTTGTTATTACCTTTAAAACAGTTTCTTTGTCTGATGGACATATTATTATTATTATTTAATAAACTTGGCAGGGTTGCATTTCCTCATAAACCCTGGTTCCCGCACTCTGAACTTCAGTGTCGGCTTAATTAACCAGGCCTCTCCTGGTGAAAGCAACAGTGTTGTTTTATTTCTTACTGTGGAGACATGTTAATGATTTATCAGCAGGGTAATAATGTTCATTTTCATTCAACGAGGACTGAAGATACACCTTTCACAGTTTATTAATTTTAAGGTTCCCTAGATAAAATCATCTGTGAGGGTTAAAAGACACTTTAAAAAATTGTCACGCACTTACCTGGTTTATGGGAATTTGCCACAGTGTCTGTTTTGACAAAGTGGAACATACCAGCCCATGGAGGCATGATGGCCCGAGATCCAGGGACCTTTGTGAACTTTTGGGATAATTCCAGGAGATGTCACCAATGAAGACTCCAGGTTTCAGGCATATTGTTTCTACCAGAAAGGGCTTTGTAATGACTATTATTGAAGTGCATTGTGAACATAGCATGGGAGATAATATTGTGCCTAAGAAATTAAGTATAGAAGCTTTGAAATTTTCATTTTTCTAATGTTTTCCCAGATCACAGCAACAAAGCTGTCATTGGGTTAGCTGTTGGATTATAATAAGATATCCTAATATTAGTTGTGTGGAATGACATCTTAGGCAGGGCACTGTGGGCCATTCTTTACTGGTTACTGAAGAGCATTAAATGTCTTTGGTCTATTGGCATGTTGGCTGTGGTCTGGGTAGTTCTCAGATGAGAAGTTTGGTCTTTGTTCAGTGTGCGTCTATTAGAGTTGGATAGAAGAATGTTACTCTCTGTTTTAGTGTAGGCAATGTTTACAAGCGAAGTATAAGGAATTTTCTTAAGAGTGTGTCTATGGTATTGAAAGAAACTTTCTGGAGTTAAATAATAAACATGTCTGATGGAACAAAGGAATCAAGGCTTGTTTGCTGAAGGACTTCTCATAGCTGTTAATATACGAAGAGTCAAGGTGAAGTTTCATGAGTTGGCTATAGACCTTTTGTTTGGTTGTTTGAATCATGGTTTTTAGGTAGCTCAGTCTGGGCTTGAACTCTTCAAGTAGCCAAAGTAGGAACTGATCATCCTATGTTGACTTCCAGAGCCAATGTTGCTGTGCTGAGGTTTAAATAAAAAAAATATCCTCTCTAGGATCAGATATTTGAACACTGGATTCCCAGTTGGTGGTGCGGTATGGAAAGGTTTAGGAGCCGTGGTCTTTTTTTTTTTTCATTTAGTTCTAACTATTTCATTTTTT
>JAQHUG010000017.1:10341849-10366920 GCA_028555095.1 Dicrostonyx torquatus | reverse complement strand
AATACCAAGTGCTCACTTCTAAAAACAACTACATAGAAGCAACACTAAACTCAGCAGCTTGTATTCATCTCTCTCTCTATATATATATATACACCTATTTATACATTTCTATATATTTTCAATAATAATAATAATAAAAGATGAAAGAAAAATCAACCATGAATTTCAGAGAAAACATGGGGCATGCAAAGATTTGGATGGAAGGGGCAAAATTATGTAATTATGTTTTAATTAAAAATGAGAATGAGAGACACAGAGAGAGGATGATGTATACACAGAAAGAAAGACAGAGAGAGGGATTCAATGATTCAAATCCAATAATTCATTTTTGATTTCTAAGAAATTGAGCAGCACTTTGAACCTCTGAGAATTCTCCAACAGCCAGAAAATCCCACTCCTGAGCAGTTGGCCCTGCTTAGGGCTCATAACGCAGCCAGTGTTTGATGGACATTTCTTGAGACTGATGGATTATCTGCAGTGTGTGGGGCTCAGAGACATGCTTTATTCAAAGGAATACAAAGCCCTTGGCAGTGTGGTGCTACTTTTAAAGTGTAGAGTACAGAGCAAGGCCTTGACTGCTCTAGATTGTGTCCCCTGTTCCCAGAGAACCACTGCTCCTGTACTCTCTTCCTATCATGGCAAAACAATGTAACTTTTCTATTTGGTAGAATCAAATATAAAAATATTAAAACCTTTACCTCCTAGCAACCAAGCTGCCTTCTCAATTTCATTTAAGGTTTTTTTTTAAAATATTTATTTATTATATATTCAGTGTTCTGCCTGCAGGCCAAAAGAGGACACCAGATCTCATTACAGATGGTTGTGAGCCACAAGTGGTTGTTGGGAATTGAACTCAGGACCTCTGGAAGAGCAACCAGTGAGTGCTCTTAACATCTGAGCCATCTCTCCAACTCCTCATTTAAGGTTTTTAAAAATAATGATATACTTGTATATATTTATAGGGTGCGGTATAGTAATTTGATGCACATACATGATAATCAGATCAGGAAACTAGACATTTCTGTCTCTTCAAACACTAATCACTTTTACGTGCTGACAATTTCATACTGTTTTATTTGTTCTTCAATATTATATACCACAGATTGTTTTAACCAATATTTACCGTGCTGTGTTGTAAGAAAACAAAACTATTGCCCCCACTCTTGGGCCCCTCCTTCACCTTCCTTTTGTCCCCTGTCCCTCCCATTGTTCCATTTTTCCATTTCCGATTTCCAGTGGCTGTCATGCCACGTGCCACTTGATTCTAGGCTAACCTGTTATTTTCCTCCAATGTGTGAGAATCTACATAACCGTACAAAAATTGCTAAGGGTATAAAGCAGTATTTTGTACATCAAATATTTATATGTTTGAGTTGTGTCTAGACACCATGCCCACATGAACTTATGTATGAATAAGACACAGCTGGACTATGTTACCTTCACCATGCTACCTAATTCAAGTAGCTTCACTCATAGAAGTCGATAAATCAATGCCAACCAGTGTTTTCTACAACCTTACAAGTAAAAATAGTTTTTACACCTTTTTTTATTTTTGGTTTTTCAAGACAGGGTTTCTGTGTGGCTTTGGAGCCTGTCCCGGACCTAGCTCTTGTAGACCAGGCTGGTCTCGAACTCACAGAGATCTGCCTGCCTCTGCCTCCCGAGTGCTGGGATTAAAGGCGTGTGCCACCACCGCCCGGCTAGTTTTTACACTTTTATGTGGTTAAATAGAGTGGTATTTATTGGAGAACAAAAAATAGGTGAAAGTCACATTTGCTTTCTATTAGTAACGGTCTGTTGAGCCACATTGTGCCTTTTTGCTGCATTTGTATACGCATGACTGTATTCTTACTGCGAATGAAGTGTTAAAGAGTTGGGACAGATAAATTATAGAATGGAAAGCCCAAAATTTGCTCTGCCATTTCCTTAACAGAGAAGGCTTGCTCACCTCTGAACTAGAGGAATGTGAAGGTTTCCTGCACCTGGCCTGAGTCAACTGGAGACTGGCTTAAAGATTGACCTGGTGTCTTTCGTAGGTTTATTTGGTCTGTGCTCACTAAGGTAGGAGGCACAGCTGTAGGTTTTTCTGTTCTTCAAGTATATTTTTCTAAACTGCTTTGGCATTATGCAGTGTGTACCATAATCGCCAGCCAAGGAAAACAATGAACTGTGCAGGACCACCATTGTGTCAGAAGTCTTTTAAGAATCTGCTAAAGGCTTTAGACTTTTCAAGAAATTATGCTACCTGTGATTCTGGCTATAGAAGAATACAACTTCAGTTTGCTTATAATCTTTATTTGCCAGACAAGGGACTTTAATCTCATTCAATATGGGATTATTCTTTGGGAAGGCAACAAGGGTCTTAGTAAATATGATCTTATGATTTAAAGATCGGTAGCGTCCTCCCTGGGAAGGATGCACAAAGACTTCATCACTAAGGAGGTATTCTTGGGACATGTGTAACCTTTTGGGGGCAGTGCCTTATCTAAGGTATGAGGTCATTGAAATCATGTCCCTAAAGGTGACAGGTTTTTTTTGGGGGGGGGGTAGAAATTATTCCTTCCCTGTATCTCTCATTTACTTCCCAAATTATGAAATATGTGGTTTGTTCAGTCACAGGTTCCTGCATGAACTCTTACCACTCAAAGCCATGGGACAACCAGATTTTGGACCAGGACTTAAGAATTGTTAAGTCAAAATAAGGGTTTCCTCTTTCTAAATTGTATAGGATATTTCATTCTGATGAATTTGCTAATACGTGTTACAAGGACAAAAGGTGAAGTCATGTTTAGCAGAGCATAGGGACTGAGGTGTGATCCTTGTTGTCATCATCCTTGCTTCCATCTGCTCTACAGTGGTTTTGCCTAGCATGCCATTCCTCTACGCTCTGTCCATCACTTAACTGTCCTGCTCCATTCTGCCTCCCTCCACACGCACTGGACCACCAGGATCTGAGCTGGGCAAGCTCTAGCCTTTCATCACTCCTCTTTTAGCCTTCGAAGCAGTTCCAATCACGCATCATATACAACTCATTTGCAGAGAATTCCATGTTGCACATGAATCTTAAATTATTAAGGTTAATGTAATTGTAAAATATTGATCAGTGTGTAAAGCAGTAAGGAAGAGAGGATAAAGTTCACTCCTGTTGTTTGAGTTGCCAATGAATGGAAGGGAGAGAAGAGTGAGTGGGTACAAGGTTATAGAATATCAGCAGCAGCAGGTGGCAGCTGACAGCCATTCCCAGCCATGTGCCTACCGTACTGTGTAATTCTGTGGCTCCTTTGGCAGTTCTCACAAGATGCTCACTGAGTACCACTGATTTTCTGGGAAAAGGAGATCAGAAACAAATGCTACAGGTAAGATCATGTGTTTAATGGAGGTAAGTAAACAGATTAGCCAAATCCGGTGGGCAGGACCAGGGCAAAGGTGAGGGGGGAGTGCCTACCTTGAAATGGGATCTCTTGAGATGATCTGAGAGGGGTCGGCAGGGAAACAATCTGTCCTGTACACAACACTGAATGTCACATTTGATTGGCTCAGCTTTGTATTTGAGGACTTAAGACTGTCTGTTCTTTATAGGGACCCTGCTTGACAGCAACATCCCGATTAACCTGTATCTCTTGTCAATCCTTTCCCCAAACCTGTCAGAATCAACTGTCCCTTTGCATTTCTGAGTGTCACGATAGAGAACTAAGAAAAAGAAAGCATTCTGTGGTGGTGAAAATGTTTGATGTTTTAGTTATTGAACACAGTGGTCCTCAGTCACATGTGGGTTTTGAGCACTTGAAATATAGCTAACTGGATTTTCAATTTCCCTATGATTTTGGACAAGGTGGTTTTAGACTCTTGCAATATCACGGTGTGAAGCACAGTAGTTGTACCATCTGCTATAGGGAGACTGTGAGAAATACAATATATTGGACCTCTCCCTCAACCTGAGGCACAAAACTCTACATTTTAATAACACCTGCAAGTATAACATGTACATTAAAGTTTGTGAATCTGTGCTTGAAATGACCCAGGAAAATAGGTGTTATCAGCCCGAGATGTCTGGGTTATTCTACCATAGCAACGAGCGCTGCATCCAATTGGCTAAATGGTTTTTTTTTTTCTTTCACTAATGCTTCTTGCCCATCCTGGGTCAGAGTGAATTCCATTCAATATCATTCTGCCTCTGGGGCCCAGGTTAGCAGAGTAGCACTCAGGTCATTCTTTTCTGCCGTAACAGAAGAGAAAGCAGACAGTGTGGGGAAGCTTGTCATTTCTACTTATGTTTTAGTGGGTAATGAGGGCTGATGGCCGTAGCGAAATCTAAGAGGGCAAGGAAGTACTTTTTTTTTTTTTTATCATGCACCAGGAGATGGAGAAACAGAATATTGGATGAGTTTATTTGATGAGAAGAACTAATGACTGCCACAGCTGAAAACAATCATAATTAGACCTGCTTTCTTAAATAACCAATTCTCAGAGCATTGCTTCAAGTTTTGACTTGCAATAGTTTTCTAATTGGTCCCTCTGCCAACCCTTCTTTCTTTGCACGATCACAGGAATACATTAATTTTCTTAAGGCGCAGCCCAGTGTATGCCATTTCTCTGCTTAAAATCCTTCAGTGATGCCTCATTGCCCACCAAATTAAATAAACTCTATTTAGCATGCTGTAGTGGAGAGAATGCTGTCAACATGTCTCTGTTGACCTCAGGCAGCATTACTTAAATTATCTGAACCCCAAGTTTTCTTATCATTGAATTTGGATTTAAAGCTATCTGAAATAAAACAAGTCTCTAAACCTTAAGTTAAACAATGCCTCTGTTTAAAAGAATTAGCATGCTTGCAGACTCCTTGAGCTGATACTGTGTATCTAGATGGTAATAGTTGCCAAAAGTATATTGATATAAACTATCATATATCCATTTGAATTCCTCAAAAGACATGTTTCTGACATTACTTTACCAGGAATGGTAAAAAGCTCTATATATAAGGCATTATTAAATGTTCTTTTAACTGCAAACTACTGGTTAAACACTTGGAAATGTCTGTAATAGGGTTGTCCTCTGCACGTATTCTGTGCTATAATCAAACTGTTTTTTGAATGCACAGTAGCTTCCTTGCTTCTCTGTCTTTGCCCATGATATTTCTGTTTCTGATATATGCATTTGTTTGCCGCTGGCTAAGCTTTAAAATATTACTCATCACTTAATTCCATCCAAAATAGAATCTCTGCAATCTGCATCTAATCTCCAATCTAAAAGCAACATTGTCATTCTATGAATACCTATAGTATGTAGGGAAAGTTGTACACACCAAGGTGATGGAGAAATGACAGTCAGGGAAGCAAGGCTGGGGACAGGGACTGAAGAGAATATTTCAGAATAGTCAAAGGGACATTTCAAAAGATGAATGAAGTGCAGGGCATGTAGGGAGGAAGGCAGAGACAAGTTTAAGAGATAAGCGGGAGAACATTGGCCTGACAGCTGTCTAAGGACTTTAGTTTTATCTTAAGCTAGTGGAAACAGCTGTGTAAGGAGTGTGATCACGTTTGTGATTGAGAAGACTAGTTGACAGAGAGTGAGAGTCTCATATGAAAAGATATAGCTAGGTATGAGGATGCAAGCTTTTAAACTCAGCACCTGGATTGTGAGTTCAAGGCCAATCTGGGTTGCATATCAAGACCCTGTCTAAAAGGAAAAAAAAAACAAACCTAGGAGACCTGGCCTTAATTATTGATCTACAATTGTCTATGATAATTTTGTTTTATTATTCTATTTTGACCTTCCATTGACTTTCTGGTATTTATATTATTATTTTATTATTTATTTATTTACTTAAATTGACTTCATATCTCCTGAAGATGAGTGGATTTTAAGGTTCTTTCTTAGATCTGAATTAGAAGTATTGTCAACTGACATCCTCGGTCCTCCACCAGATAGAAATTGTATTTGGCCTCTGACAATGCTGACCTTTCCTTCAATAGGGGACTCACCCAATAAAGGGTCATTTGTCCAGTCCGTATGGATGCAGTTTTACAGGTGAACTTTGCCATCTTTGCCAGGGACTGTGCCTTCTGTTAACTTCCTCTGTGTCATCATGGCCTTGGCTTCTATCGTCGGTAACACCTGATACAAACAGACTGCTTTAGCTGTGACCGTCCCATGTTCATTTCAGGTAGCAGAAAAGAGGAACTGGGAAAGAGCACGCACTTTCGGGGAGTGCAAATGCTTAGGGGCTTCAAGTAGACTTTTATTGCGAATGCATTGTGTCCTGGTAAGAAATGAAGGGGCTGTTGTTTGATTTTGCTTAAATAAGAAAGAAGATAGTTGTGAGTGTGTGAAATTGGTGCCTTGCTATATTATGTAACCATGGTTTTGTGCAGTAGAGCAGATCTCCTGAAGGAAGCGTTCCCACCAGTACATATTGTCAATACATGGCTCTGTCCTACAAAGTCTTTCTTCTTGTACTTAAATATCAGTTGCAATCGACATATTGCTTATACTGTGCATCTGGATGGATGCATACCTGGTTTCATACCTGAAGACTCCTTGCCAATTCCATCCTCTCTAAACCTTTATCTCCATAAGGGAGCAAAGGACCATGGAGTTCTGTGCAAACTGAGTGCGGAGTCTATAAACAGACTGAGCAATCTCAGTTCCTACCTAGACAGTGGATACATTATTTTCTTTGCACACATTTACTTAGGGATCTAATCAGATATGTCTCCTTAAAAAACTAGAAATATAAACATTTTGGGGAGGAGAGGGCAGTATGTTAAATACTGGAAAAAGTTTAACTATTAAAAGACTAACCAGACTACATTTGCTTAAGGTTAGACTCCCTTGTATGACCCAGAATCTCATTGTTACTATTTTAATGAACGCAGGCAGCTATTGTTCTTGGATTCCACCTATTTCCTTGTTTCTGGAAACAGTTTTCTCTTTTACCTCCATAGGGCCTATCACAATTCCACATCTAAGTGTGGGGATTTGACTTACAGAGGGATAAATCAGATTCTGGCCTGTAGCAGAAGTAGATTGTCATTCTTTTAAAGGATGGTTGTGTTGCTTATTGGGTCTGGTGTTGCCTGGAGACACCAAAATGTTAGAACTGAGCTGTAAAGGGAGAAGAAAAAGGACAAAGGCAGAGGTTGGCAAAGAGTGAGACCCAGACACGTGGCAGCTTGGAGGACTCTACTCCCGGACCTATGGCTGTGTTGCCACTACTCTGAGCTACTATAAACTGTGCCCCCAGCAGTCAGCACCAGCAGAGCTGGCTGTGTTACCACTACTCTGAGCTACTATAAACTGTGCCCCCAGCAGTCAGAACCAGTGGAGCTCTTATTCTCCTTGTTTGCTTCCGTATGTTACTTTGAGGGCTTGGTTTCAATAACATTCATCTAAAAAGACTACAATGATAAGTGGAAATAATCATAGTAGTGGAAGAAAACTTTATAATTCACTAAGAATTTTAGGAATAAGATAACTAAAACTTTTGATTTTTGGCTTGTTTTTTGAGACAGGGTTTCTCTGTGTAACAGTCCTGGCTGTCCTGGAACTAGCTCTTGTAGACAGGGCTGGCCTCAAACTCACAAAGATCCTCCTGACTCTGCCTCCCAAATTCTGAGATTAAAGGCATGTGCCGCCACTGCCTGGCAAAACTTTTGGTTTTACTAAAGCTGCTCTTTAGCTCCCATCCACTGGGAAGGGTTCCACTTAAGAGCTGTGCTAAGAGGTTTGGCATTTGGCATCATATGAAGGTAAACACAAAACAAGACTTGTCAGCCTAACAGATGTCAGCCCTTCATATCTTCTCTCTAACCCAGGATCTCTTCATAGTTTTCTTAAAAATTTTGTTTTTCATTGTGTGAACAACTCAATGGATATCTATTTTCCTAGAACAGAAACCAAAATCACAGATCTGAAAGGAAAGATTCAGTAGGCGCACTTCCATTATCTGTCTGGGATAAGTACCAATTTGATGTGAAAATGGAAAATAGTGTCTCAGACAGAGCACGTTGTAAGACTCAATAGGTTTATTTGTCTGTGGTAAATAGAGCTTAAAAATACTGCAAGCCAAACTAGGAAGGGGGAATGAAAAGATGTAGAATATACACAGGCTTTATAAATAAAATAATATACATAAGCAAAGCACTTAAGTGTTGAAATGCCTTTCAATTTTGTATAAGAGATCGTTATCTAGACTGAAGCATGATTAGTAAAAACTCAGAGACAGAAATTTGGGTTCAACGTGAAGATCAGAAAAGCAAAGCAGCCAGCCACTGGCTCTTCCATCTACCTTAGTCTGAAATGGCGATCCTGCCTCCAGGAATCTCACATTGAGACTGACTGAGAGCTGTCTCCTCCTGTTTATAATCTTCTCTAGTTCTGGGATTAAGGGTGTGCACTACTGTCTGGTTTCTATGGCAAGCTAGGATTGAAGGTGTGTGTCATTGCTGCCTGGTCTCTAAGGCTGGCCAGTGTGGCTGTTTTTCTTTTCTGATCTTCAGGCAAGCTTTATTTATTAAAATACAAATGAAATGCCACTACCCTAGACCTAAGAGGTTGAAGAGAAAATTCTGGTTGAGGGGAAAGTTATATTGTTTTTAGGACAGCAGAAAGAGAAGTAATTTCTGATTATGTGCAATTATTTTACTTTATTTTCATAGCACTTAGAAATTTAAGATATAATAGAGAAAAACATCTTTTCAGACATAACCCAGCAGAGATATGTATTTTTTTTTTTTTTTTGGTTTTTCGAGACAGGGTTTTTCTGTGGCTTTTGGAGCCTGTTCTGGAACTAGCTCTTGTAGACCAGGCTGTCCTCGAACTCACAGAGATCTGCCTGTCTCTGCCTCCCGAGTGCTGGGATTAAAGGCGTGCGCCACCACCGCCCAGCGATTTATGTCTTTTGAAATGGCGAAGACTTACGCTGGCTACCTTGTGCATCTTTTGAGATGCCTTCAGCTCCTTCTTCATTCATATCAATGACTTTTTTATTCCTGAGCCTTTCTGAAAAAAGAAACCTTGGATGTCACAGGAGAGTAGCAACTGTAAGTTCTGTGGGCACTTGGGTTAGAAAACCCCAACAACCTTTCAAGACTCACCTCCCTAATTGGGATTGGTTCAGTGAAGTGAGCCACTGTGATTCCTGTCTCAGTTAATTAGTCAAAAACATTTATATGCCTGGAGGCAAATTTATAGCTCTTGCTCTGACTTCTCCTGAAAATGTTATGATACTCTTAAAACAAGGATAAGATATTAATAATAATCTAATTTTGTGGTATAAAATATGTCCTAAATTGATTGCACAGTAACATAAAAGGACTAATTCCTGACATTATGGCATCCCATGATGCAACACTGTTGGAATTTTAAGTTCTACTTGGCTATGTCATGTCTGCAAAGGTTCCTTCATTCTGTCTTGCAATACTAAGATCTAAGTTTTCAGTCTGACATTAGCTGCCCTACTCGTACCACTCAGTTGCCTCGTTCTGGGCCTGAGTGCACCCTCAATGCTGGCATGTAAGAAGTGCTGATAGGAGGCACCATATTTGAGCTACGGAACTCAAGTGTGAGCCTCATTTCTCCAAGCTGTAATGTGGCCAGGTGTTGAGCTAAAGTTGTTTCTCCTGCTCCCAGATTTGCTTGCAGAGTTTTGTGATTATGGAAACTAAAAAGGATGCTTCGATAAAGTGGGTACGGCATCCAGGTGTATTCCAAGCTTTCCATGACTCAAGAAAACTGTGTCTAAATATTCCTGAAAGGTTCACTGTTATTTTCTATAAGGTTAATTGTGCAAGTTTTATCATGATACATTCTGATTTTTTATGATCTTGAAAATTTTTTACTTCTTATTCTATACTGTTCACAATTTTTGTTGCTTGGTAAGTATTTTTTTTTTAAAGTTTACATGGGTTTATAGCATGGTTCGACAAGGACCAGATACACAGGGCAGGTGCTGGGTTGTTATGGGTTACAGTGTCATAGCAACTATGTGGCATGCTTTTAAGAATATTTGCTGGGATCCAGAGATCCACAGCTGATCAGTGGGCTATGTCCAGTCGAAGAGAGGGAGGATGGATTATATGAGCAAAGGGGTCAAGATCATGATGGGGAAACCCAAGCTAGTGGAAGCTCACTGACTCTGGACTGATAACTGAGAATGTGACAGGGCTGAAAATGGGTGAGAATTCTATGACTTGGGCAATCTGTGGGTTCCCTGTCAGTGGGACCAGGATTTATCCTAAGTGCATGAACTGGTTCTTTGGAGCCCATTCCTTACGGAGGGATACCTTGCTCAACCAAGATACACTGGGGAGGAGCTTGGTCTTACCTCAACTTGATATGCCAGACTTTGTAGAATCCCCATGGTCTTACCTTTTCTGAGGAGTGAATGGGGGATTTGTTGTGTGGGGGAATAGGAGGAAGCAGGAGGAGGTAAGGGAGGGGAAACTGTGGTTGGTATAAAAATTAAGTAAAAAATAAGTAAAAGGAAAATAATAAATAAAAGGAACACTTTTTGAGAAAAAAGATTACTTGCTGGTAGACAGGGGTCTGTGATCCACTAGAGGAAGAGGTACACTACTAAAGCAATCGCAAACATGGAAAGATTAGGTTTAACAGAGCAAAATGTTTATTGGTGGATGTGGTTTTTCAGCCAAGACATAAAGAATTCTAGTAAGATCTGAAGTTGCAATGAGAGTGAAGGAAATCTCAGGGGTAGGGATGATTTGAGAATGAAGATCTAAGGCATGACTACAACAGTGGATATCAGTAGAAGTGGAACTGGTCGGCAGCATGATTGCAGGAGTACCTTTGGGGAAGTAGGCATCTGCAAGGTCTCTGAGCCCTTTAAAAGGCCAAAGTATGTTCTGTGCTTTTTTATAGCAACTGAGGAATCACTTGTTATATTCAACCAAGGGAACAGTGTGATTGAACTGTACTAATGGATCACTGTGGAGCTGTGTGAGCAAAGAGGATGGACCATTCTGGAGGCTGTCCCAGATTCATGTAGGTCGTTAGAGTTCAAACTGGTGAAGTACTGGAGTAGCCCTGAGGAAGTAATTGGCATCAAAGTTGTGATATTTCCTAACTGTGGAGGACAAAATAAACTAGGAGGTAGGTGTTTAGCTAATTTTATCCAAGTGTTTGGAAGATGCTAATACTAACAAAGGTCTGGAGGGACTTGGAATAAGTATGCATAAGGGAGCCAGAGGGGTCGAGGACACTACAAGAATGCAGCCTACAGAATCAACTAAGCAGGGCTCCTAGGGGCTCACAGAGACTGAAGCGGCAACCAGGGAGACTGCATGGATCTGCCCTAGGTCCTCTACATATATGTTACAGTGGGGTAGCTTGGTGTTCTTGTGGGACTCCTAACAATGGGGGTAGGGGATGTCTCTGAGTCTTTTGTCTGCACTCAGGATCTTTTTCTCCTACTGAATTGCTTTATCCAGGCTTAACATGAGGCTTTGTGCCTAGTCTTATTGCAACTAGTTATGTCTGGTTTGGTTGATATCCTTAGGAGGCCTGCTCTTTTCTTTCCTTCATAAGGGAAACAGGGGAGGAGTGGATGTGAGGGGAGGTAAGGAGAGGGACCAGGAGGTGCAGAGAGAGGGAAACTACAGGTATAGTGTAATGTATGAGGGAGGAATAAAAATTAAAAAAATTAAAAGTTCTTAAGAGTGGCTAGAGAGATGATTCAGTGGTTAAGGGCACCGAGTGTTCTTCCAGGGGACTCAGGCTCAATTTCTAGCACCGGTTTGGCAGCTCCAATTCCAGCGGTACTGAAGCCTTCTTTGGCCTTCAAAGGCACCAGGTGTGCATGTGGTATGCACGCTTACATATAGGCAAAACTCATACACATGAAACTAATAAAATAATTTTAAAATAGAGTTTGAAAGATAGCCACATAGAGATGTCCAAAATCCAAAAATACATGGGGTACATTTGAATATGAGCCTAGAAAGAGCCATCAGCAACTGCAAAGACTTACAGATCATGTAGTCTCATGTAGAAAAAATAGTCAATGCCATAAACGAACAAGAGGAACAGATTTGGAAAGGAAGAAAAGAGCAACTAAGTCAGATGTTTCTGGAGGAATGCATCCATTTAAGGATGAGTGTGTATTAGATAAGGACTAGCTACAGAGGAAGGAAGAGAGTCACAATGACGCAGGTCTCAGTACTAAACATCTCAGGAAGACTGCTGGTTTGAATAAAAATGGCCCCCATAGGTTTATAGGGAATGGCACTATTAGGAGGTGTGGTCTTGTTGGAGGAAGTGCATTACTAGGGAGCAGGTTTTGAAGTCTCAAATGCTCAAGCTGGGCTCTGGCGTGACTTTCATTTCCTGCTGCCTGTGAATCATTTACAGAACTCTCAGTTCCTTCTCCAGCCCCATGTCTGCCTGTATGCCTTCATGCTTCCTGCCTTGATGATAAAGGACTAATCCTCTGAACTGCAAGTTAACACCAATTAATGTTTTCCTTTATAAAAGGGTGGTGCTTACCTTTAATCCCAGCGCTTGGGAGTCAGGGCAGGTGGATCTCTGTGAGTTTGAGGCAAGCCTGGTCTACAAAGTAAGTTCCAGGACAGTGAGGGCTTTTAGAGAAATTTTGTCTGGAAACACCAAAAATAAATAAGTAAATGACAGAGTTACTGTAGTTATGGTATCTCTTAACAGCAATAAAATCCCAACTAAGATAAGGACTGATAAGGATAAAGGTTGAGAGACATTCAGCATCTCTTTATTAAAGCAAATTGATGGTCATTTAAGAGAACTAATTTTGGAAAACTAACTCTAATTAGTCTCATTAGATTTCAAGTCTGAAACAAGAGTATAAAAGTTTACAAAGACAAGGTAAACCCTACATGATAACCATTGGATGAGGAGACATGAGTAGAGAAAATGTAGCTGATGTTTGAGAAATTGCAAAAGTCGTAGTTCTAGAGAGTGATTGGGTTGTACAAAGAATATTATATTTTTAAATAAGGGAAGGTATATATTAGATATGGAGAGACTGAAGATGTGCTAGCAAAGATGTTTATCCATATTGTCCTGTGATTTGGCTCAGCTGTCATCTTCAGGTAGACTTCTCTACCATTTCCTGATGTGGGATTTCCCTCTGTATGCTGTGATTACCATTAATGAATAAAGAACCTGCTTTGGACCTATAGCAGGGCAGAACTTAGCTAGGCGGAGAAAACTAAGCTGAATGCTGGGAGAAAGGAGGCAGAGTCAGGGAGAAGCCATGTAGTCCCGCTGGAGACAGACGGAACTTTAGTCAGTAAGTCACAGCCACAGATTTAATAAAAATGGGTTAAATTAATATGTAAAAGTTAGCCAGTTGGAAGCTAGAGCTAATGGGCCAAGAAGCTATTTAATTAGTACATTTTCTGTGTGATTATTTTGCAGCCCCTGCCTCCTCCTGCAACAATCTCCAGCATGCTCCTATCCTTTTATGCATGTGCCTATAAGAACCTGAACATAAAACTTCACGTGAGGATAATGATATTTCTAATTTGCTTTTATATTTCTAGCACCAAGTGTGGTACCTGAAATATATAGGCAGTAAGCAGTGAACAGTTAATTTAATAATAAAAAACTAATGTTGTTTAAGTGTCTGTCTTTTTATGAAGTTGGCACTCATCAAATGCTGATTTGCCTTTAGAATAAGTAGACAGGCAAGCATCTAGTGAAAATGTTTATCAAGCTTTTTAAAAGATGTTCAGTGTAGATATGAGGAAACGGAGATCAGAAAAAGGAGTGGAGAGAGAGAGAATCTTGAACTTGATATTGTGTTCAAAATTAAAGTGAAGAATAATGAACACAAAGCACGAGAAGGCTACTTTGTTCCTTTTTAACTCTTGGATGTAAATCACATATGCTAATTCTCTTGTATTGGATGGTGAAGATCTAAGCTAACTCATAAAAAAAAAACTACTTTTAAACCCAAGTTGCCTGTTATGTTAGTTAGGATTTTATCTCTGCAACGAAAGATCTGATGGAAACAACTTAACCAGAGGAACAATTTCTTTGGCTCATGGTTTTCGAGTTTTCAACCCATCATCTCTTTGCTCAGTATTTACAGGCCTGTTGTAAGGCAGACATCATGACAAGATGGTAGAGGAAAAACTACTTACCACGTGTTAGCCAGGGAGAAAAGACAAGAAACAGGGAAGGGGCTAGGAATAAAAATACATCCCTTTACTACCCCAGTACCATCAAATTGTCAATCAGGAGCAATTACATCCTCTAATCAGATTGTCTTCATGATTCATTCGTTTCTCAAAAGCATACAGATTATCCTTTTAATCTGTGAACTTGTTTAAGGTAATTATAATCTAAACCCTAGTACCAGTGATTGTCTTTATATTTTTACCCTCACACAGCTTGTGAATATTGTACATGAATTAATGAATTATCATATGGCAGGTAAATTATATAGCTTTAATTTATATAATAACTATATATTTTTATGCTTTAGGTTTTTAGTCTTTGCACTGGAGTTAACATTATCTATCACCATTACAATATTCCAGTTTCTGCATGTGACCTCATCATTGCCTTTTCCAGGGAAAAGTCTGTCCTTGTATGATTGATCTCGCTATTCATTTTCAATTCTTTCCTTCTATTCTTCAATTTTTGGATTTCTGGCTCTTTAAAATAGTTATTGCTATTTTTGTGCATATATTATTTTCTTTAGGTGTTTATCTGTGTCTTCTTGCATCTTACTGGGCTTATATGAATTGATCATTTAAAATTTTTTTAGGGATAAATTATCTACCTTTTCTGGGGGTTTTACTTCCTTTCATGATGTCATGTGTCCCTGAGTCTTTGCTATCTGCTCTGTCTTGTGTTGGGTTTATTTTGTTTCAGGAATATGTATGTAATTTACATATATATAATTTACACACACACATATTTACTGATTGGTTTTGGCAAGCGCAGACTCTCCTTTACTTACCTTTCTATCCTGAGCCTTGAAATAATTATGAAAGTACCTTTATAACTGATTATGAAATCATGATTTGTGTTTAGAGATATGACTAGGGTCTTGCTTCTCAACTATTTTGCTCACCAAGTACACTGAAAAATAGATTAAATAATAGTTAGCCTCCTTGTGTTTTACTTTTAATGACCCAAGATGGCACTTATCTGAACAGCTGTTATTCCCTTATAAGACTGCTGTTTCATATTGTTCAGGTGAGGCTGTGCCTTACTCTGGGGCAGTCCATTTTGCAAATATCCCTTGACTTTATCTTGAGCACACACACAGAGGCTTTATGATCCTGTACCTTGTTGTCAGTGTAGACGCCAACACCTACCTCTCCAGCACTGTCATGAGACACTAACTAGTAAATAACATATTCCTAACAGTAAGACCATGTCACTCTATGCCTTATCAAAATAAATTAGAACCATATGAGCACATGGGTATATTAAAACAATATGAGGACAACCAGGCCCAAGAACTCATCAAACACACAAGACTGAGCAAAGTGTGCAGCACCCTCTCCTGGACCCCATAGATAGGACGCCTAACATTGCCGTGGTAATGGCTCTACTGATATCTGACCAACTGGTGTGTGTGTCAAGTGTTTAACAGGCAAATAAATCCCTAATGTCCCAGATGCCTAAGCTTGGCAGAGTTCTCGCTGCTGATGTGGCTACTTATATCGCTGCCTGCCTATCTGCTCGCTTGTCCTTCTGGACCGGTTTTCATCTCTGTGGCCTCTGCAGTGCTGCGCCTCCCTCCTCTGGCAGCTGGACTCCACCTCTGAGGTTGAGGTCGGCTCTGATTCTGTTGCTAGACTCTAAGGTGGCTACAACAAAGCTTTTTTTCCCTAACTCTTTCAGAGATTCTGTTTGCATCTCTACAAGGCTTTTGCCTCCAGAAGAACTTCTTTGAACTCATTCAACTAGATTATTGCCTCTTCAATCCTTTGTGGTCAGTGTGTCAGTCAAGGACCTACTACTGTACAGTTGTATTTACTGTGCAATACATAATATGTGAGTTGAGTGTTAATATTAGTAATCTAGATCAGGATAAAAATGTCCCACAAGTGAAAACAAGCAAACAAATAAACAGCATTCTCTAACTTTTTCAACACTAAAGGAAAAACTGGCTCTGCCAGATTTAATAAAAAAATGTAAGTGCACATGGACTCCAAAGTAGCAGTTTCACAGATGAAAAAAAATGTTCTGACTTTTGTCTTATGGTCAATGTGTAAATGAGTAGTTCCCATATGACTTTCCTTCCTTCCTTCCTTTTTCTCTTCCTTTCCACTCATTGAGTGTGTGTGCTGTGCCCCTAAGCCGTATCTTTGGCTGGACCCTTTCAAACAAAACAAACGAAAACAATTCTAAAATGATGAAATTGATCCCCAGAAAGACTCATCTACTTTGCTGAAATCAGACAGGAATAAGGGCAGAGTTGGGTTGCATTTGAATTTGATGTGCTTTCTTACTTCCAAAGCTGTGACGCTGTCTGTTCGTTTCCTCATTCAAATTACAGAGCAAAGGTTGGAAGGTGTGCTGCTCAAAGAGCCAGATAGCTGGCAGTTGCTGCAATGACTTAACAGGGCTGGACAGGAAACCAGTGCTGGACTTAACCCTAAACTTTAACTTCCGTAAAGCAATCTGTTCCCTTGGATATCACAGTTCCCTTGACAGAAAAGCTTCCTAGGGCTTGTTTCTATTCCCTTAAGGAAGGACACTGAATTCTTTTGAAATAAAACAGGACTGCCACTTAAATGACCCAGTGACCGGGAAGAGCTGTGTTTATTTCTGCAATTTGTCTTTCCCTTGTGTTCACTCCGGTCATCTGGGTTTAATATCCCAGGCGGTGGGAAATGAAAGGCCGTGTGTATTTTTCCTTGAGATTTTCAAATTTGAATTTCCTGCTGTGCATGTTCTTGCTTCTCATCTGAAATTAGAGCAGGAAGAACTCAGACTGTCACTAGGGAAATGTCACCAGCCTGGCCAAGGGTTGACTTCAAGACCCACAGAGAAAGCTCCCTGAGGGGGCAGCATGAAATGCTTCTGCAGGAGAGATGAAATGGTTTAATAATGTCCTATTAAACCACAGCTTCTAAGCAAAACCAAACCTTTCAGTGACACCTGCCACCACACATCTCCCACGTAAGTAATGTTAATCTCAGATGAAGAGTTTGCTATAAGAAGACAAGGTGTTGGCTACGATACCACTGCTCTGTCTTTTTGGGGGAGAAGGATGATCTGTTGTGATTAGATTCTCCTGAAACAAGTCACCATGCCTGGCTGTGGGTAGGAGAAAAAGAATACATTCTGTGAGTACATATAAATTAATAATTAAGAAAATAATAGTAAAATATAAGGGAGGTATGCGCCCAAACAGCCAATGTCCTATGAACTATGGTGCTTGACTGCTTCAGTTCTCTGAACATAAGTGAAAGATAGAGGCATGACAGAACAGAGCCAGGAGACCAGGTCCTGCTCTGATATAATTATACTGTTTTCTGTCCCAATGAAGAGAGCTTACCAATAAGTAAACAGTTCTTATAGGAGATCTACAGAGAGACTCCAAACTGATTTTATTTCTGTTTTAATTCTGTGTGTTTTATTTCATAGCTGTTTGAATATTTCTTATATCTCTTTTGTTTCTTAGAGGGATTAAATGTCACAGATTTTTAGCATAGTCTAATATTGTGTCTATCTCAGTTAAGTGACTTTAAAAGCAAATTTATTTGGAACCATTTTTTAAATTTATAGAAAAATGACAAAAATAGTACATAATTCATTTAAACTTATACCCTGGCCCTTATCCTAACCATTTATCCCTGTATGTTGGTCACACTTATGAACCAATATTGATGAGTTATTAGCTAAAGTCCGCAATTTGTTCAAATTGTCATAGACTCTACACAATGCCTTTTCCCATTCTAGGATTTCATCCACATGACATTCAGTTGTAATCTTTCCTTAGGTTTCTTCATATGAAAACAGCTCTCACCTCAAAACTACATGTGAGACCCTGTCTTGAAAACACACCACACACACACACACACACACACACACACACACACACACACACAGAGAGAGAGAGAGAGAGAGAGAGAGAGAGAGAGAGAATAAGAGACAGAGTCATAGTTAGCTTCAACTGTCAACTTGATACAAACCTATACTAAGGAGCAACTTCGATTGAAAAATTTTCTTCATTCGATCAGCCTGAGACATGTCTGTGGGAGAATTCTCTTAATTGCTTGTTAATATTGGAGGGTTCAGTCCACTGTGGGTGGAGCTATTCTTAGGCATATGGGCAGGCAGACAGGCTATACTAGAAACATTGTTAATGGAAGCAAGCATTCGTCTTGATCTCTGCTTTGGTTCTTGCCTTGAGCTCCTGCCCTGGGTCCCTTCCATGACAGAAGATAACATGTAATCACCATGAACTAGGAACACAGACCCAGATTATCCTATATATCACGTGTCAGTGTGGTAACAGCTTCATGAGTTTTTATAATTAGAGAACAGAAGAAAGTCATAATAAAGAAAGTCATATATCAAGACAATTCTAAAATATATTGATAAAAACATCAATTTGTTGGGTTACTTATTCTATACTATACTAAACTATAGGAGAATTTATATATAGGCATCAGTTGTTATTTGATAATCTTTCTACTATCAGGATTGGTGGAAGTTAGTTGTTTGTTACAATAATCTAAAAGGAAGTACCTGGTAGTCACAGATGGGTATTAGGTCACACATGTACATGAGCAAAGAGTGGCTATTTAGAAGGCTAAAGGCAGCCCATGATGATTTGCTTAGAACATGCCACATACTAAACCGTCTACAATCATGTTAGTGCTCATCAGTCAATCAGTCTTGTAGAATCTTTAACACAGGTGTGATTTTTTTCCTTTGAGAACTTCAGTTCCCAGGTTCCTTTTGACTTTGGGAATGTTTCAGCCCTTCCTTGTTTTTAATACCGTGAGTTTTGAGGAGTCTTGTTAGACATTTTATTAAACATCCCCTCGATTGGAATTTGATATCTAGCTTCAGTTCAGGCTAAGGCTGTATGTCTGAGGAAGGTGAAGAACATCACAAACAAGAGGGCATTTTTACCACATTATAACAGACACATATCCTACCATGTGACATTACTTTTGATACTAACTTATATAACCTAGTGGAGGTAATTGTTCACATTTCTACCTTAAAAAATTCCCTTCCCCTTCTTTACATTCTATCGTCTCTGAAAGAATATGTGAAGATTATGTGAAAATCCCACATAAGAAATTTCCCATAATACTCCACCTCCTGGAGGGGCAGTGTCTATATATAAATTATTAGGAATTTTGTCTGAGAGACGTGTCTTTATTATTTATTCAAACAATTGTATCACTGTGGACTCATAAATAGTTACTATATTTATGAATGCTCTCGAGTTTCTTTTCCCTGCTACGACAGAGCACTGGGGTGGGGAAGTTTGTAGCAGACAGAAGCTGATTGGCCGTTCTGGCAAGTCCAGTACCAAGGTGTCAGCACCTGACTAGGGCCTGATTGCACTGCCCTTACATGTGGGGACTTGGAGAGAGACATCTATAGGCATTATTATTTTCTTTTATAATGGCATCAGCCAGTTCAGGAGGTCGCAGTACTCATGTTTATCTCCTCTAGAGACACTGCCTTTACCATTACAATGACAAACTTTAGCCTAAGTTCTAGAGAAAACCATTCAAACCCTACCAGGCTGTGTCCACTGCTGCAGTATGTTACTGATTGAACCGGTTCAGCTTTGGTTATTGAAAATTCTTTTAGTGGGCTCCTGTTTTCCTTTTGCATATTCTAATTATTAATTAAAGTAAATTAATTATAGTAGTTTCTTTCTGACACTGCAGTATATTCAAAGCTAGTTTTTGTATATTTTTTCCTTAGTCATAAAATTAGACATTAGTCTAAGGAAATATGCTGGAAAATCATATCAGAACTTATAATGCAAGGGCATTTTTATGTGTGCATATTAACCTGTATACATATATTTTAGATACACATTTCTATAACTATTTGTGTGCAGGTAAGTCCACAATTAGATATGTATTTTGACTCATGTCTCCCTCTCTATTATGAAATCTTCATTACTCTGGACTTTTCCCCATATCATTAGTTAGGAAGTTCAGGGTGAGGGTGAGAGGAAGATGCACTTCCCCACCCTGCCTTGACTCTGCCACCTGTGGTGGGTGAGGAAGCTGACCTTACTAGCTGCACCACTCAGGAAAGTAGACCCTGCATCTCACCTGGGCAGCACAGGTGAGAGTAAGCCAGTCCTGATGTTGTGAGCACAGGAGAGCTGCCTCCATTATTCATCTGTCATGTGGTGACATGGGTGGAGGAGAGATGCCCCGTCAACACCCGAGGCAGGTGGAAGAGCAGGCTCTGAGTTCATAAGAGCTGGAGTGCTAGCCCTGCCCCTAATCAGCTTCCGCTCTAGGAAGAGTGGCCCCTACACCACACCTGGGTCCCACAGTAGAGCTGGCCCTAAAGGTGCAGGTGTGGGAGAATGACACTGATGACAGGAAAGCTAGAGAACTGGCCCCACCCCTTGTTCATTGCTGCAAGGAGTGAATTAGCCAGTGGAGATGTCACAGCTCAGCAGGAAAGGGATCCTGGCAGTCAGGAACCAGGGAATATTGAGTGTTACAGCTCGGATGGGAGAGTGCTCTGGCAGTCAGGAGCCAGGGAATAGCACAGACCACAGCAAGTTAAGTGTAGCAGCTTACAGGCCTGTTCTAGGGACGGTTTCCCCAAATGACAGCTCTGCTCTAGCAGGAGAGGGCTTCTCCAGCCAAGCGGCTCTGGCACTCCAGAGGGCAGCAACTCTGCTCTGCTACGGGAAGGCTCCCCCAGCCAAAGTGTTACAGCCCTGCTCTGTTCTGTCTCTGCTCCAGCGAAAGAAGGTCTTCACCCAAAACTTGTTCAAGAGATTGGGAAGGAAGAGTCCAGGAGGGTGGCTGCCTCTAACAGCATAGGAGACGAGCAGCCTGAACAGGTGCAGGGTTTCTTAGGGGCGGAGTTTTTCCAGGGAGAAAAGGGATAGGTTAGTTTTCCCTGCTCAGGGATTGGTTAGTTTAGTTAGGCAGAAACAGAGATGGCTGATCTCAGAGCCAAGCTGTATTTCTTTCACTGACCTTTTTAAGCTTTTTGTCTTTAGTTTTGGGACCAGGACATGTTTCTTTCACTGACTCTGATTCTAGGGACAAAGTGTGTTTCTTTGGCACTGGCTTCAGAGTCAGGGTGCATTTCTTTGGGTTTGGGTTCAGGACTAAATCATTTCTTTCACTGGCTTGCGTCTCAGAACCAGGGTGGGTTGCTTCGGCTGGCCCTTTTACCCCAGTCAGGGCAGTGCTGGAAAGCTCCCCCTGGTGGCTAAGACAGGGGGAGCTGGAAGACTGACCAATCCTGCAGCTACTCTGGCCCAGAACCAGGGTTATGTTTTCACCCATCCCAACATCCACCCCATCTGTGATCTGCTTGAGCAGGTGGAGGGGCGAAAGGTCCTGCAAACCCAGGGCAGCAAAAGGATGTCCAGGAAGAGTCCCAGTGATGGCATAGTATCAGTGTGGTAGCCTTGAACCAGACCAATGCATCTCAGCGATGAACACCTGCATATATATGGATAAAGGAATTTACTCTATGACTCACTGTAGCTTCAGTGATGAGATTTCCCCCTTCTTTCTTTTTTCCCCTTTTCTTATTCTCTATAATTTAGATTTTGTTTTATTTTTGGGTGGGGGTGGGTGGGATTTGGAGGTGTGAAGTGAATACTCTAAAAATAAATTAAAAGAAAGTTAAAAAAACAAAATCAAAGAATGTTATTTCAGGTTGAAGAGATGGCTTAGCAGTTAAGAGCCTTGCAGAAGACCTAAATTCAGTTCCCAAAACCCACATATGGTGGCTCTCAATCACCTGCAATTTCAGTTCCAAGGCCCAGCACCTCTGGCCTATATTGGAACTGTAATTACTGCACATGCCTGCTTGTAGATACACACACACACACACACACACACACATAATAAAAAATAAAATCTTTTGTTTTTTAAAAAAAGAACGTTCTCTTCCTCCATCTTCCCAAGTACCTCATTGCATGATTCCAAACTCCAGGCACCAGAAGTGTAAACTAAAATTGCTGTAGGATGGAACTTGATGGGTCTGACCACCTTACATTGCTGCAAATTTGTTTTGTCTTTAATCTTTGAGGTTTTGATCCTCTTTGTTTTGCCTCTGCCACAGAACTTGTTTCACACACTTGCAATGAAATTGGAATTTTTCATCACATTCTTAATTTTATCCTTGGATCCTGAAATTTTTATTTTTTTGTTTTAAAACGCACACATTAGTGTCTGTGTTAAATCTTACACATCCACCACGGCAGTGTCATAAGAAGCAGTTCCCCTGTCCCAAGAGGGAGTGTGCTCCATACGTCAGCTCTTTAACTCTCCCTCCTCTCGTCCCCTTCCGGAAACCCCATGGGCTTCTAATGAAACTGACTGCTTTGCTCTTCCCTAGATTGTAACATAGTCTGACTGAAATAGCATATGTCCTTTTCCCACTGGCTTCCTTCATTTAATATACATTTAAAGCTCATGCATGTCTTTTCATGACTTGAAAGCTCATTTTCCAGCACTAGTTAATATTTGATGAAATGGTTATGTCAGTTTGTTTATTCACTCACCAACTGAAGACATTTGAGTGCAGACTTCAGCTCATTTGAGTGATATGAGCACTTTGCTGGATTATATAGCAGAGAATGACAAGAAGTTCAAGTTGTAAAAACCTACCAAATTGTTTTACAAAATATTTATATGTTGCAATTTCTACTTTAGAAATTCTGGAGAAGATAGGATGTGAAGCATCTTCCCACATACTTACTTGCCACTTCTGTGAGGTCTTTGGTGAAACATTTGTTGGGGTCTTTGTCTCACTTTAAGTGCTTTTGTAAAAACTGCTGAGTTTTAACTGTATTTTCTCTGTTTTTTTTTTATAATTTTACATTTTAACTAAAACCTATTGGTGTTTATTCACTGTACCTACTGCTGAGTTCCTTAAAATCACTTTCCTTCAACTGTATCATATACTTGGATGACACCTGCACTCAAAACCCTCTCCTGCAAGTCTTTGAGTGTCTAAAAATGCATCACCGAAAGCAAATTCCACTTTATATTTTCCTTTATATTTTCTTGTAAAAATTTCATTTTACATTTAAATTTATTATGAATTTTATGCTAATTTGTTTGAAACATATAAGATTTCTATCTAGGATTAAAAAATGCATGTAGATGTCTAATTTAACCAGCATAGTTTGAAGAAGGGCATCCCACACCTTCTCCTTGGACCTGCTGGTGTTCTCCTGCCACTTCATTGTATTCGTTAGGTCTGTCCATGGGTCAGGGATCTATGGATCCGTTCTGTCACCAGGGAAACAACCTCTTAATCATTGTAGTTTTATGTTAAAATTAATAAGCATGAGCGCCCCCCGAATGTGTACTTCATTATTGTGTTGGCTAGTCTAGAGAGCCCCCTTTCTCTGTCAGCTTTAAAATTAACTTGTTAATATTTATAAGGTTTTATCAGAATTACTATTGATTAATAGATCAAGATGGGAAGAACTGACCTCTTATTTCTGCCATTAGTCTTTTATCACTATATGTACATAGTTACTAAGACACATGTATGAATACACTTAAGCATCTCAATTTTTGATGATGTAACAAATGGTATTATATATAATATATTATATATAAGGTTTAAAGTATTAAATATTTGGTTAACATACAAAAAGTGGTTTGTCTTGAGACATTTTCACACATGTATCATTGTATTTTGTTCTTATTTATTGTTCTCCAGTGCTCCCTCCATTTCTGTCTCCGTCGTTAGTCTTGTTTTCCTCAAACAGTCCTCTCTTCTGCTCCCGTGGCTTTGATTACAGTTCACTTCTGCCACAAGCTGCACCTCTTTGCTTTAGGTATTGTGGTATTGTTATATATTAACTCAAAATTGTTTTTTAAATTTATTTACTTTATTTTATGTGTATTGGTATTTTGCTCGTGGGTATGTATGGTTTTTTACTTTCGGTTCATAGGGAAAGTTTCACAAAGAGTGATTGTGTCATCTGGATAGGCAGTTTCTCCTGTTCCTTTACAATATATGTACATTTTACTGCCTGTGGCAGCGTGGGTGGGTGGGCGGATTGTCCCAGTGCAGTAGAAAAGATTTCCAGTGTAATGTTGAACAGACACAGCCTTCTTTTAGCCCTGATTTTAGGGGGTGGGAAATATAATTTTTGCCATTTAATATAATGTATCCAGTCAAATTTTCAAGATGTTCTCTGTTGAACTCTTAGCTTCTGAGAGACATTTCTTCAATTATTAATTGTGTGTTAAATTTTGTGAAATGCTTCTTTTAAAAATCAGTAGACATGATCATACATCCTGTTATGGCTACATTAGTTTGTAAAACTAGATTTGCATGCATGGAATAAATCCATTTGGTTTATGGGAAACAATAGTTTTTATACTGTTGGATTCTGTTTGGTAATGGTGTGCCAAGGACTTTTGACTCATGCTTTCTTTCTTGTCGTTTTTCATGTAGTTTTAGTGTTACAGCATTAAAGGTCTCATAAAACAAATAAAATGTTCTTTCTGCTTTGATTTCTTTTGAAAATGCATTTTCAGACATGCACTATGCATGTGTATGTGTGTATATTTGGATATATACGTATACATGCAAACGCATACACACCCACACACATGTTGATCATATTTATCCTCTCCCCCAACTCTCCCAAGAGAACCTCATTCTGTGTACTCCCAACTTCATGTCTTCTTCATTTTTGTGAAATGTTCACTGAATTCTACTAGTGCTTTTATATATGCACAGGGGTAGTGCCATCCACTGGCAGATGCATAACCTACCAGAGGGCACATCCCTTAAGGAAACTGATCTCTGTCTTCCAGTAGTCATGCATGACCAGTAGCTCCTCAGCTAAGGGTTGGGCCTCTTGAATGCTTGGATTTGATTGGCTATTACTTTTTCTTT
>JAQHUG010000017.1:10263947-10327115 GCA_028555095.1 Dicrostonyx torquatus | reverse complement strand
GCTCCCTGCCTGGGATCTGCTGCTCCTTGTGGCCTGCTGCCCGCTGCCACCACTTAGGAAACTACACCCACCATGTGGCTCCCTGACTAGGACCTGCTGGCCTTCATGGTCTGCAGCCCACTCAGGGGACCCCCTGAGTGGGACTGGCTGCCTTCGTGGCCTGCCATGGTCCCATGACTCGCTGCCCACTGCTACCACTCGGGGACACATGGTGTGGACCTGCTGCCCACTGCTGCCACTCAGGGACCTGCGGCATTTTACTTTCACCATAATACCCAAGGTGGCAAGAGATTGTGAAAAGATCAGAAAGTCACACTGGTTTCCATGGTAAACTTACATGGGTATGCCTAACTTTTCTGCCTATGGATCCCCAGGTTTCCTACCTGTATAGGTAGCCTATCCTTTATATATGTGGATCCTTGGTCATGCTTTTTCAAGAATTTATCTCTTATATACCAAGGAGCATTTACAGATGGTATATATGCAGTTTCTCATCTGGTTAGGAAAATAAGAATTTCTCTTAGGGCTCAACTCTCCTTCTGAGCCTCTGTAACACTGAGATGTTCCCTCAGTTCTTGGAGTTGTTCTGCTCAGGAAACTGAGGTGCTATGCAAGCCTTCTGGAAGAGGGCAGGTAGATGTTTGAATGTGAAGGAAAAAAATTTCATTCAGGAGTAAGTACATGAGGAGAGGTTGGAAAGATCAAGGATATGTCATTGGAACAAAGAATAAACATAACTGGCCCAAAGCACAATGCATTTGTTCCATAAAATACATTGTAGGGAACAGTTACATTGATGTTTTTATGTATATTGATTAATTATAAGCACATAAATATCCATGTTATATAAATATATTACAAATTATATATGAAGGTGTCCTTTACATTCTTATGCAATTTGAATTTTAATAAGCTTAATTTTCTATATGATATAAGTAATCTGAAAATATAATAGAAATTTACTAATTAGAAATACTGAAATGCTAACATTCACTAAGAGTACCATTGTCTTGGCTACATTTGTACATAACTATGATTATGCAAAGAGTGTCTTGCCTAGATAGTAGACTAACAATATCAAAACAGACTTTTATCAGTTTGTTTAAGCTTTGAATATATGCCTTTTGGGTTGTATTTTGAAAAACATTTTGCATGTATGTAGCACAGGTGTGATTTATTTACAATTTGAATGGACCAGAGGATCTCTGCACACATTGTGACTTTTATCAGATGCATGATCATATATGCTTTTACACCCCAGGCAGGACTATCCATGATTCTGACCAAGAGTCCATCTGGGGACTATCCAGAGATTCTCATTCAGTGATCTGGGGGTGAAACCCAAGAATTTTCCTATCTGAGCAGCTCCAGTGATGCCTGCACTGCTGGGCTATATGATCCACTGAGCAAGACATACTGCATGTGGAACACACAGGGTCTCCCTTTCTCCCTTTGGCTGTCACTCTTCTCTTTTCCTCCTATTGCTCTTTCTTCTTCACTTCCTCTTCCTCCACACCACCTCCTTCTAGGAATGTGTAGCATGTATTTAGGCCTTCTATACCCAGGTGAGATCAATTGCCTAACCATCCTGATGCTTCTCAGCAGGAGAGAACGATGTGACCTGTTCTCATTTCTTGTTTTACCTACTGTCTTCCTTTGTTTCTTTGCCTTTCTGCTCCTCTGACCACTTCTCTACATGGCTGCCAGTTGCTATCTGGAAATGAATCATGTCTCAAAATTTCTAGTGACATCTAGTTTCTTTTGGAAGATTAGGAATTTATTTTCAGATATGCTGAAAAATAAAACAACACTTGTATGATTATCATATCCTGTCTTCCTCACCTGATTGAAGAGGATGGATAATTAAAAAAGAAACCTACCCATCATAAGAGGTAATTTCAGCCATATTTTTTCATTAGTTTTCAGGATCAGATCAATAAGGAACTTTGTTACATCCACAGACACTTGATAACCTAGGCATAGCCTCAGCTTCCTGTGAGCTAAAGTTTGTCTTCTACCCTCATAAACATTTTTGTGTTTGAATAAAGACATTGCATAAACCACAAAGCAGAATACAAAGTAATGAAAGTAAAGTTACATTTAGATGTCAGAAGCAGGTTCTGGACTTCTGCTGCACAGTCAAATGACTATGTGACAGTAGTATACCAAATATTTCACAGTACCTAGAAGAGAGGATTTTGAATGTTCTTACAGCATGTAAATCTTAAATTCCTGAGATAGTGGATATAATAAATGCCCTGATTTAATTATTAAGTATATATATACATATTTGATACAAATATATGTATTTGTATATTATTAAGTTAATTATTAAGTATAATTATTAAGTATATATACACACACATTTGATACAAATAATGTATCAAAACATTATTTCTCATCCCACAAATATGTTACATTTATTACATGTCAAATAAAGAAATATTATAAATTTAAAATTTGCAAATAAAAACTCCCCAAACAAACAACCATAGTAAAAAGAAAAGGCTCATTCTTTGAATATCCACACCCCACCCCCGCGTGGGGTGTATGTGTGTGGTGTGTTTGTATGGGCATGTCTCTGGATTTGTGCGTATGGTATATTCCTATGTGGAACACATGTGTGGGTATAGGAACTCATGTGCAAATACAGAAAACAGGTGTCTTCCTCTGTCACTCTTCACCTGATTTTTGAGATAGAATCTCTTATCGAACAAGGCGATCACTAACGAGTTAGAAGGGTTTTGTCAATAAGTCCCTGGGATTTTTTTGTCTTCACCTGGCAGTGTTGGAATTGCAGATATGCACCACTGTGCCTGGTTTTTATACCGTGTTGGGACGGCAGATGTGCACCGGCACACCTGGTTTTTATACTGTGTTGGGATGGCAGATGTGCACCGGCATGCCTGGTTTTTATACCGTGTTGGGACAGCAGATGTGCATCGGTATGCCTGGTTTTTGCGCAGTGCTAGGGATCTAAACTCAGTCTCCACACTTAGTCATAAAGCACTTCACCAATGGAGCAATCTACCAAGCCCTAGTTCTGTGAAATTTCAAAGAATAAATGTTAAAATGAAGCAAAACCCCCAAAACGTTTTCTAAATACTTTCTTTAAAACCTCAGACAGTTCTATTCAAAGAGACCCTTAACAAGGTTAGAATCTGTATTACCTAGAAATTCCAAAAATTCTTCCAAAATGTGTCAGTGTGTCTTTGAACAGTTTTGTTGTCTGTACCACTTAGGGTAGGTTTGACCTTGTCACTATGGAGTCTCTTCCAGTGTCAGTATTCTAGGATAAAAACATCATTTGGACAATAGTAAAGCTTGAAAAGTCATGTAGAGGGATAGTTCCATCTGTGCCTTACATTGCAAACCCTTATTAATTATTGGTCTCCCAAGGACAGTTCTGTTGGTGGGAAGGGCAGAAAGCACCTTGGATTACAAACTTTTCATGTCTGGTTTCTCATGGCACAGGATTTCCCAAGATTTGAGGGCCAGATGGCAATATTTTTGAAGATACACTAAGGACTTGCATTCTGGTTCACAGTAAATATCACATGTAAATTATTAATCTATAGCAGATGAAATGTATACTATTACATTGCATTAAACTTTAATGTTGCAAAGACCTGTCTCATCATCACATAATAATACTGATGATGGGGCGCAATCTGGTCCTCCAACTAACAACCAGATTTAGACTCTAGGTAAGATAAAACAAAAGTCTTTAGAAAGAATATTTGTTACTAGGGTTATGCAGAGAGACTATGAGAACTTTACCAAACTAAATGATAACAACTAGCATTTCTTAAGGCTCTATGATATGCCAAGTGCTCTGCTAAGTGGCTTAGCCATACTGGTAATTCTCCAGATACTATGTAAGGAAAGGCATTCTCAGTAACTCTGTTGGAGATTACACTTTAAGTATCATTTATGTATCTGGAATTGTTTCAAGAAGTAGGGACACAAAGATGAGTTCAAATACTGTTATTATTTGTAGAGAATTTATTTTCTGGTGAGATGATACATATAATATCCCCAAATCAATGAATGAACACATAATTTCATCGAGAGCTATGAATAGAAAAAAGTTGGTTACTCAAGACTGAAAGGGAGATTATTATACTTGGCTTGTCTGGAATGCAGATATTTGCGATAAGGGTTTTAGGCCAATTAATTTAGTAGCAATTTCCCCAAAATAACTGGATACATTCAGTTTCTTTGAATGGCTTGTGAGTTGGTAGATCCACTAGTCAGAGCTTTATTTTTAATTGGCTACCCATGATTCTGGTTTTTTTTTGGTATTTTGTGTTTCTCCAAATACATTTCGGAATTTGTAGTAATCTCTCTCTCTCTCTCTCTCTCTCTCTCTCTCTCTCTCTCTCTCTCTCCTCTCTTTCTCTCTCTCTGCTTTTGTTTGTTTGTTTGTTTTTCAAGGCAGGATTTCTCTGTGGCTTTGGAGTCTGTTCTAGAACTAGCTCTTGTAGACCAGGCTGGCCTCAAACTCTGAGAGATCCGTCTGCCTCTGCCTCCAGAGTTCTGGGATTAAAGGTGTGCGCCACCACCATCCAGGTTGTAGTAACTTTTCTGAGTGGTGTAAATGCCCTGATGTGAAGAATATTGTAAACAGCTGAATGGATTTGTTTTCCCAAGCATTTCCCATCTAGTCTACTGGTCTTTGACTTCTCCTAGTTACATCTCTGGTTGTGTTATTCCATTTTTCTATTTCACGACAGCTTGTCTATGAATGACTTGAAATGATTTGTGGAAAGGCAAACTGAGCAGCCATACCAGGAACATGAATATTATTAAACAAAACAAGACCACTGCCTGGAAACAGCGCCTGCCATGCCTCCTGCTCTCCTTGGATTGGTTTGACTCGTTTCTCCCAGAACACCACCAGAGAATAACTTTGTTCTCTTTATATAAAAAATTGATTTTTACCAGATGAAAATCATGAAAACTGTACATGTTTGTTAGGTACCACATGATTTCTTATACTTATATTCACTGTGTAATATTTAAATTTCAAGGAGAACACCTCAATCAACTCAGTCTTAAATAGTAGTGACTTTGGACTTTTCCTCTTCATTTTGGGTGTCCTTCTTCTCACTCATCTGCTTCCACCTGCCTTAGGAGCCAGCCACGCCCCCAGCAACAGGTATCCTGAGAATTTTCTCCATTAATTTAATAACTACTAAAAACTTAAAGTCGAATTGTTGCACCAGAAAAGCTCCAAGCCCACCAGCAACTGATTTCCTTCAGTCTAAATATTGCTCTCACTATTTTGTAGTTAAGTTGCAGGTACATGACCTAAGATCTACCAATAAATAGATCCACTTATTTAGAAATGAAAATAAATTGAAGTAAATGAAAGTAAGCGCAGAAATCAATATTCTAACTAGTGTGGTGAGGGCGATGGGTATCTAGAACAGTTCTTTCTAGCTTCAAGTTCTACATGTGTACATGTAGTAGTCACCATGGTGGTGCTGTAGGAGAATCTATGCTATACATGACTTGAATTATTTTTATGTGTTTCACCTAGTTCCATCTGTTCTGGCTTGGACAGCATAAGTTTCACAATTTGGGTCTCCTAGATATTCTGTGAGCCATCTTTTAGTAACTTCATGTGAAAACTAAGGCATGCATTTGGCTGTCTGTCTCAGAACTCTGATCAACCAACTTGATATGTTTACATTTTATTGTGACACTCAAGGATGGAAAAGCATTCAGGGAAGATGGTTGTGGTAATGGAACAACTAAGATTAAACTTGCTTGAGAATAAATAATTTAAACTATGGAGAAGGTCTCCCATGTCTCTCATTTATCTAGTTTCTCTCTCTCTCTCTCTCTCTCTCTCTCTCTCTCTCTCTCTCTCTCTCTCACACACACACACACACACACACACACACACACATTATTCAATACAGGTTTCTTTTCTATAATCTGAAAATCATAAGCATATCCTCTTTGTAGTCTTGTTTAAAGTTAAATGAAATTTTCAGCACATGCCACATGAAAGTGTTTAGTAATAAGTGTTTTAGTTGGCATTAGAAGGACATGACAAACACTCTGGGATGGCTTAGCAGAGCTGATACGTTCAGTCTATGACTAACAGGGCTTGAGGAATATGACAAGGATCCTCTAGATGACTTTAGAGAATTACGTCTGTAGAAGAACACAGTATGAGCATGACTTCTGCATTGCTGAATGTTTCTTAGGTTAAGGTGGGGACTGTTGGAAACATATATATCAAGGATAAGGAGTGAATGAGTAAGGCAGGGGCTGCATCACAGAAACATTACAGAAATCTTTGATGATGAGCTGTCGCTGGTTTCAGTTTCATCCTTCCAGGAAATTGGAAAGATTTGTTCTTTCCTCCGTGACTAACACAGGCTCATTTAGTCACCTGTAACTTTCTGATATGTGCACAACCCTCTGTTGGCTGATTGGGTACATAGTTCTAACCTAACCTTTAATTTGTCTAATTAACATTGAGAATGATTAGATGCATGCTAAGGCTAGGTCAGACATGGGAAGAGTTGGTTTAAACTCCTAAAAAACATAGGGTTAAAATTTCTTGCTGAAGTCAGGCAGTAGTTGTACATGCCTTTAATCCCAGCACTCAGGAAGCAGAGACAGGTGGATATCTGAGTTCAAGGTCAGCCTGGTCTACAGAGTGAGTTATAGGACACCCAGGCCTACACTGAGAAACCCTATTTTAGGAAATAAAAAAGAACAAAATAACAACATGCATTTTTCCTAAGTAAAAATCGCCAACATTCTTTGACAAAAGCTGTGAAGTCAATAACAAAACTCTATTTTCCCACTCAATAGTACATTGATTGATGAAATAATTCTCTCTCCCTTTCTTTCTCTGCCTTTGTCTCCATCTCTGGCTTCATCCTTTGTACTAAAATTAAATGTGAAAATAATTTATAAAGAATTTTGGTGGGGCGGTGGTGTCACATGCTTATAATCCCAGCACTCAGGAGGCAGAGGCAGGCAGATCTCTGTGAGCTTGAGGCCAGCCTGGTCTATAGAATTATTTCCAGGACTGGCTTCATAGCTACTGAGAAACACTTTCTCAAAAACCAAAAAAGAAAAAAAATAATTTTGAAGTTACACGCTTATTCTATAATTTATAATTATCACTTCAGTTCCTGGAAATGGTCCTTAACCTAGATGATTTATCAGGAACTATTGATTTCATGGATTTGGGAAAGACTGACTCTTTGCCTTATCAAAGCTGCCATCTCATTCAACTATTCAGAAAATAATATAAAAAATTATATCCTATGGAATAATTTAAAAATCTTCATAGTTATTTGTTAGTGATAGGAAAATGACAAATTATATAGGCTGGAACCAACCAACCATAATTTTTTATTTATGTTTTTTAAGTGTTAAAGCTGAAAACATATTTTTCAGCTACCTCATTCTTGACTTTTTGAAAGTCCATATGTTCTTTAGGAAAATTTAAAATTCAGCTTTAGTTGAGTGTTTGCAAAAATTTAAAGGATATATTTGATGTGCAAGATTTATGTCTTCAGAAATCAGATCTGAGCCCAACTACTTGGATAAAGTTCAAACTAAATTTCCCTAGTGGTTTAAAAAATTATTTAGGACAGGTTCATGAGTTCAATTCTGTTCTGATGCTGGTGGGAAGGAGAGTTATACACTGCTATTGCATATTTATATTTCACTTTGTTTCCAGAAAATATTAAGGACTCATATATTCTGTCAGTTTTAAGCATTATTTAATAAGCATATTTTGTTTGAATTATCATCTAGATGCTGAGACTTTTGTGATCTTCCAAACAATGGATGTTTGGTTTCCCTGATAGTAGAATATGTTGCTTTAGAACCATCAGGCAACTTGAGAAAAAAATTTATCAATGTGAGTCATGAAAAGACAAGAATCTTCTGAAATCTTACAACTGCTTCAAGTTGAACAGGAATTTTATTGTTTTAGTGTTGGATCTGGTTCAACAAAGAGGCAACTTTCTTACCTGGAAGTTAGAAAGACTCGTGGTCTCATTTTTTGGTTTCTTAACACTTGACTATGTGACTCATATAAGGCACTTCCCCTTATTGCAGGCTTGAATGTCATCATGTGAAACAGAAGACAGACTATCGTAGTATCTCAGGCTGAGTCCTTCAGAGTTGTGTGGTTCCAAAACAGAGTTTTCCATGGTGTTTTGGCTTTGATAGATCTTGTGTGAAAGGAGCTTGCAGAAGACTCTTTAGAGTAAAGGATTGTTTCCTGGATACCAATTTCCTCTGTCCTCATGTTAAAGATTTTAAAATCTGTTTTAACTTCTTGAATAATTTTTCTGCCTTATCACTGTTTTTAAATGCCCTAGAAGAAATGACAACTGGATACCAGCTGTAGAAATAGAAACTGATTTTGCTTAATCCAAGAACAACACTAGAATAAATGTCCAACAGAAAAAAAGCGTACACTTGTTTACCAAGTGACAGGCACAAGAAGATTCACAGCAGAACTACTCACACTCGCCGTTTGTGGGACTCCCCAAATGCCCATCAATAGTGGAAGGGATAATAAGCCGGAGCTACATTTTCACAATGAAAAAGTGCTCATCCATCAGCATGAAGTATGAGCCTAGAACTGTACACACTGATATAGATGCCTCTTACAAGCACAAAACGTGATATAATAATAAATTCATTCATAAAGTAAAAAATTGGAAAATGATTCATGCTTTTAGAAGTCAAGATTCTGGATATCATTGCAACAAGAAATGGAAAAGGTCTAAGGGATCTTGAGTGGAGGATTCTGTGTGTATTACTTCTTAACCCTGAACTGTTTCCTCACCTGGGTGGTGGTGAAACATGTTTCCAACTCGTGAAAGGTATATTCAGTTGTACCTGTGACCTGTGTACATTTCTGCATTTGAATTACATTTATCAAGACAGAAAATTCTAGATTGTCTTCTTATAACCACCTCCCAAGATTAGTCAGTGTTAAAGACAACAACATTTTCATCTTTGGTAGTACACTATTTCTACATAATAGACCAAACATAGGTATTAAATGTCAAGATATCAAACTGGCGTAATATTGGGCTAAAGGAATTTCCTTAATAAGTTCCCCATCCTCTTTGCACCCGTGGGACTAGTTCCCCTGCTTCCACTCTTGTGCATTTGGAAAGTACTGCTCAGTCACTCTTATGTCATCTGACAAGCAGTGTTTGCTTTCCAATCGATTAGTTTAAACTCGATTCTGGTAGACATGTCCAATCGATGGGGTGTGTGTATTGTCCCTGGATAACAATGATGGTAGACATGTCCAATCGATAAGGTGCATGTAACATCCCTGGATAACAATGAATTTGGCCTAACCTGTCTGTTGATTACAGCACCATGTTGAAACGTCAGAAGGTTGAACTTAACGTGTTTTCTACTTCTCCCCATGAAAGAGTGACTGACTACTATAGGAATCTCCCTCTTCCCATAGACAATTGTAATTGGAACGATACTCATACTTGCTCAGTGCTGAAGTGGTTCAAATCGATAGTTGGTTGAAGGTTTACTTGTAGTTGTTGGTTGTTTAAGTAGTTAAGTATCTTTTGAAAATATTTAAGCTGGGTGTAGTGGTACACACCTCTGATCCCAACACTTAGGAATCACAGCCAGGTAGATCTCTGAGTTTGAGGTCAGCTTGGTCTACAGAGAGATTTTTCAAAACAGCCAGGACTACACAGTGAAACCCTGTCTCAAAAACAACAACAAAAAATTTAAACGTATCAACAGCGCTTTCCAGTAAACCTATGTTTTCTTTAGCTTTCATCATCTGTTATTATTGTATATCTATATTTCAGAGAGTCTTATTATATTCACTTACTCCTTTCAAGTGGCAACCCAAGACAACCACTGAGCATATCTGAGCAAGAAAAATTGTTTCAGGTACCCTGTTTGAGATGGTTTGACTCAGTAAGTACAAAGTTGAAATAGGAATAACACAAGAAGCTTAGATCCAGTGCTCCCTAGACCCTGTGACTGTCTGTGCCACTGTCTGAACCATTAGGCCCTTTGATATCTGAGCAACAAGGACAAAACCTTCTGTCCATTATTGTTCACTTCTACTTGTAGCATGAATATTAGCCCAGACACATGGCTGGCACACTGATTTACAGTGTCAGGTTGTGAAAACAGAAGATGCAGTATCCCAGTGAAGACCAGTTCCAGGTAGCTTGTCTTAATAAAACCACAAGAGCCACACATAACATAGAGGAGTTTATTCAGAAAAAAAGTTCAAAATGGACATTGCATGTCAAGCTTGGGTTTGTCTATGTTTAAAGACAATGGTGACTTTCTCCCCATAGTTGTACTTTAAAAACAGCTTCTTTTGTTTGTTTGTTAATTGTAGCTTGGAGATGACTGTTTTTGCTTTCTTAAGGCAAAGCTGTGTGTGTGTGTGTGTGTGTGTGTGTGTGTGTGTGTGTGTGTGTATGGTTATGTTTGGCATCATACAGAAAGTGGGAAGATGGTTTAACAGACCATAAAAATCATAATAATAGTTCAATTAAGGGATAAAAAAGTCCCCAAAGTTGAGGAGTGTTTGGTTTTAGACACTTCTGTTGTGAAATGCAGATTTTTCTAATCTGCTTTTCTACTCCGGTCCCAGCACGAGACTATGTGAGTGGTTGTGTTTACAGGTTTCCCAGCATCTATCTCGATCCTAGATCTCCCATCCTAGTCTTCACTCCTTGTTGGCCTAAATTGAATAAATGCAAATTGCATGCAAATGTAGAATATTCATACATTTAATTATTTTCCAGGGACAAATAAAGCCATTTAATTTTAGCTAAGCTTTTACACTGATATACATTTTCAAAGCTGACAGTACAATTTGACCATACTCCAGTGGATGGCCCCTCCCCTAGGAGCATACAGAAGCACAAATTGAAATCCATGGGTTACTTAAAAAAGAAAATAAAAGACATGAAGTTGGGGGTAGCAGGTTAGGAGGCAGGGCTGTATCTGGAAGGAACTAGGGGAAAGAAAATATATTGTATGAACTTCTCAAAGAATTAATTAAAAAATAGAAAAAATGTTATTTGCCAGAAAATATATTTGTGGAAATAGTGATTCAAACAAGAAACAGATTTTTCTTTCAATTAATTTAACTTGGTTCCTTTGGAATTTGAAGCACTGAGACTCTGAAAATCAGATAGACCTGAATTCAAATTCTTCACAGAGCAAATCTGTAATGGTAGAGAAGCTGCTTCTATTTTCTTCACTGAAGTTTCTCTAGGTGTGAAATGTAGGCGATAATAGCTGTCTTACAATGTTTCTTAGTTTTTAAATCTCTTGCTGTGGATTAAAGATATGTCTATAAAGTACCCAGTATAATAGCCAAATGTACACTGTGCAAACAATAGTTGATTGTTAGATTGTAAACATAAGCTGACTTCACGACTTTTCTGAGCTCACCTATTGACGATAAAATTAAAACGAAGAATTTTGTTTCCTCTTCCGTCTTCTGCCCCCTGTACTCGTTCTTATTTATATTCATACCTATTATACTTTCCTGAGCTCTTTGTCACTCGACAAATGAGGCATTAATTCTAGCTTACATGGAGTTAGTCCTTTTGGGAGATTTCTTCTCATCCCCCCTCCTCCAGCCAGGTTGCATTTTCCTTTGTTTCCAAGCCGAGACAAAAATGTTGGCTATGGGAAATATTTATTGGTTGCCATTTAGACAAATCTGAGAATCTGATTGAATACTCTCCATGACTGCCGGTTGAAACTAAACACGAAGTTGCCATGGATACCGGTTGCTTGGCCTCTGCTCCAATACATTAGAGCCTTTTTAGTTGAACAGTGTGCAAACTACAGATGTTGCCATGCATTGTATTAATAATCAGCTTGGATCTCTGAGCAAAAGGAAAGCTCAGGTTTGTTTTCGCAGAGGGGGTGGAAATTCTCAGATGCTAAACAACATGCCCTGTCCTTGAGGGGCTGCATCTGTGTGCGGAGATTTACCTTCACGGCAGCCTCATTCTTCACTCTGCTCCGTTTAATTGGCATCCTCTACTCTTTGTTTCATATTTGTTTAGAATAAGAATTTCTGCTGTATCTTTTTGTACATATCCAGGGATATCTGCTAGGAAAACTGTGCATACTTGGTTATAGGACTTAAGACCAGAAATTAAACACAGTAGGGAAGAAGGGTACAAGAAATCCCAGGGTCCATTAGAGACCAGACATGAAGCCACAGGAGAGGGATCTCAGATTTATATTAAACCTCTGGCTTTTAACACACCACCTGCATGTTTAGTGGCAAATGAAACAATACAAACCCCAGTTTCTGCATTTCTGTGATTCTTTCTCTAATAAAATCCTTGTGATTACACTGGTTCCCCCTCAGCCATTCTGTGTATTCCTTGTACTTTAAAACCAGTCAATTAGAACTTTAATTTCATTTTGAGCTGAACCCTTTGCTTGTCACTCAATGCATTCAATGTTTGGGGACTCGGAAGATGCCTGTGACGTTCTTGGGAGGGAAGTATTTTCTATAGTTGAGTGATGTAAATGGATTGGCTTTTATTTTTCCCCATAAAGATATGTGTCTCCATGTGAATTTCTCTCCACTGCTAGGAGAAGGAGCTCTAGCTCTCTGCTTTCGATTTTTTTTCAACTTCTTTTGCACATGTTCAGTTAAGCTTCTATTCAGAGTCTGAGTTCCCATCGTCCATAGACAGATTCCCTTTTCCCTCTCAAGTTGGTATATGAGCATGTTAACACTCAGATGGCTTCATAATGTCAGAGGTCTCAGAACTGCACTGCATCTGGAGAGAAGAAGAGGCACCAGGAGATGACTGGGGACTCCCCTCTTCCACACTACACAACAAACACTCACCCCAATCATCTTTACTCTCTGAAGGCTGCATGCACATAGTAAAGCTGGGAAGTGAGCCTTTCTCTTCTAATGCATACGGTGTGTTAAAACAACTTTAGATTCTTGAGCAACTTGTCAAAGATTGCTTCCAAAAATAAATGCTCTCATCAGCAAGACTTTGAACCTTGAAATGCTTTGTGCTAAGAATGCATCCCTTTTCCATTGTTATCCTACTTGAGAGTTATGTCTCAGGGTCATTGCTGTGGCCCCACTGCTCCAAACCTTACTAAACTACTGAATAGATGGTTCATGGGTAAAATAGTGGTGCAATGTTTGTTTGCCTTGTTCCTACGGCAGACAAGCAAATAGAAATCCATACAGAGTAATATTTACAGGAAAAAACCTGCTTATTCTTCCAAAAAAAATTATGGTTACAATGAAGAGAAGGGAGGTCTAATTTCCCCTCTGAAGTCAGGTGATCACAAACTTCCTGGAAGCAACTCAATCCAAACATTCCTGTCCATAAATTTCTAGTTGTCAGGAATAATTGTAAGTAGGAGCATTGCCTAAGCAGAACGGTGAACTGCTCTCATCTGATTATTTTTCCATGCCTCATTTTGACCATGGCATCAGGCAGAGGCAAGGAGAGCACCAAATGAGTACGTTAGTCTAGGGCAAGGTATGTCATGACCATGTTTTATTTTGTTTTGTTTTCCTGACTAGTGGCTCACTTTACCATACCTTAGTCCCACCATTCCTAACGATAAGACAATAATGGAATTTGAAAAAGAAGGAAATTTGGTGGTTGATTTCAGCATGACTACAGAATGATGGCAATGATGACAAATTAGAGTACGGAGCTAACGTTGCTGATCTGATGAATGGGATGTGTGGCATTTCTTCACAGATCAGCCTTGTTGAGCATGCCTACAGTCTGTGAGAGCAGCAGAACTTGGATAGATGCACACACAATAAGCTGCATTTGTTTTCTCTTGTTCCCTACATTCGTCTATCACAAGTTCTAACAGGGTCTGTGCATTTCCGGTTTTACAACTTTCACCTAAAGCCTTGTTCACATTTGTTTAAACACTGTGACAACATTTCTTACAGGCCTCTCTTTCTCCCCTTTAGGTAAAATAAGGACGAGTCATCACAACTTCTAAAAAAAAAAAACTGCAATGTAAAAAAAGGTGGTTAAAATAATATTGTGGAAATGGGTTCTTCACGTGTGTCTATGGGACCATGTCATGGTACTGTCAGTTTTAAAAACATTTGGACAAGCCTTCAAAAGCTGTAACCACAAAGTTACCATCTGATCCATCAGGTCCATCCCAGATATGTATACCAGAGAACCAGATATATTCACAGGAAAATTCATATATAAAGTTGACAACAGTACCACATATGATATTCAAAAATTAGAAGTAAGCTGAAAGTCTATCAGTTCATGATCAGATTACACTTTCATGGCTCACTGAACACAGAGAAGGTAAGCTGGTGCCTACTTAGAACCTTCACTCTTACTGAATAGTGTGTTCATGGTATGGGAAAATACTTTGTGCATTACAGGAAGAGAGAGAAAAATTCTGGCACAGTTACAAACCCTGCTATCTACAGTGGTGACCCACCTGCCTGCAAGTTATGCTGGTGAAATAGCGGCATAAAAGTTGTGGAGCAACCAACCATTATGTGATTGGACTTAAGGTCTGCTCTATAAGACGGAACTCATGCCCAGTACTGCCAAGGTGGCCAAGAATCTGAGAAGAGATAGGCCATAGACCTATTGGTTTGAACACATTTAACATTTAACACATTTGAAAACAGGATAACAGTACAATAACATAGTGACATTCTAGCACAACGTAGACCAGTGACTTTCTCAGCCACCATCAGAGAAGCTTCTTCCTGCAGTAGATGGGAACAAATACAGAAACCCACAAACTGGACAATGTGCAGAGAGTGAGGGACCTTGAAACCCTTAGTTTCAAATGGGAATGTCTCCGTCAACTCCCTCCCCTTCCGGCTCAGGGAACTCTGTAGAAGAGGACGCCGAAGAGTTTAAGAGCCAGAGGGAATGGAAGACACTTAGGAAACAAGGTCATCCTCAAGTACATACCAAGGTTGAGGTTAGCCTAAGATAGGTGAGATGCTGTTTCAAAAAAAAAAAAAAAAAGTTTAAAAAAGCCGGGCGGTGGTGGCGCACACCTTTAATCCCAGCACTCGGGAGGCAGAGGCAGGCGGATCTCTGTGAGTTCGAGACCAGCCTGGTCTACAAGAGCTAGTTCCAGGACAGGCTCCAAAGCTACAGAGAAACCCTGTCTCGAAAAACCAAAAAAAAAAAAAAAAAAGACTTTCTAGGCACAACAGGACTGATGCACCTATGAACTCACAGAAACTGTGGTAGCATACACTGGACCTGCCAAGTTTAAGCGATATGGAGTCATAGTGCAGAGAAGGCATGGGGGTAGACACATACACCATCTCTAATCCAGAAGCTATCTCCAATTGCTAATTGCTCACAAAGGAAGAGTTAGTCTTCTCCAATGCAATCTCACTGGGTATATAAACCACACTTAAGGGCAGACTTATGCCCAGCAGAAGATAGTCAACACAAAACAAACTCAAAAACTTTGAAAATCTTTTGTCTCACAATGCTTTGTCTAGGCTTTGTTTTCTTACATATTGTGCTTTCTGATTTTATAAATGAAACACATTGGGTTTTCCTTGTTTATGAATGTAAGTGTCTCAGCATCTGTATGTGGTCCTTGTGTTTATCTTCATTTTTTTCTTGTTTGTTTTCTTCTGCTTTTCCTTTGGCTCATTTTTTTTCTGTTTGTATGTTTTGTCCTATTCTTACTTGTTTTAATTTAATTTTATTATTATTGATATTATAATTTTAGATAACTGTATTCTAATGAAAGAAAGAAAGGAAGAAAAGAAGAAAGAAAAAAAGAAAGAAAGAGAAAGAAAGGGTGTGGATTTTGGTGAGTTGGGCGGATATGGGAGACATTGTGGGAGGGGAACCATAAGCAGAGTATATTGTATGGGAAAAATCTAGTCTCAGTAAATATATAAAGTTGTTAAAATTAATGATTCATCATCATTTGTCTATAATGGTAATAATAATGGCCAGAAGGTGCTCACGTTATCAGTTTCTTAGTCCCCACATATTCAATAGATCAAAATAGACTAATTTAACTTGTTGAAAATGAATCGTTCTCCACCAAAAATGAGAAAAGTAATAACTGTGCTGTATTGATCTTCATGATTTTTCCCTTACAAGGTGGTTGATCAATAGTTTTTACTATAAAACTGTTGGCAGTGTTTGTATTCATCTGCCAGATGTTTTATGTTCCTGTTTTTTATGTTTCCAAACTGTCATGACATTCCAGGCTCCAGCGACAGCACAGCTTCTTGCATTGTGATCTAACTCCCCGAATTCCTTTTGTTCTTCTGACCTTCTAACAGATTCTCTGGGCAAGGATTTCCAGAAAGGCTTTCCAGTCTCTCATGGATGGCCACTTCTTATTTGGAGAGCTTATTCTTCTGATGTCACATCTGCTTTGAGGCCTTTATCATGTGTATGTAGGTTTGTTGGTATCTTGGCCTCTTCTTGTCTCATCTGGTAATTCCTTACCTATCTTTTTATTTTTATTTTTATAGCGATTATGTTCATTTGAATGATCTTGCTTCTTAGCTCATTTATATATTTTCCTTCTGCCCTCTAGGGAATTTACCGAAAATGATAGAGAGTGTACCTTTCTTTTTTGTTTCTACCTCACTGGAACCTTTAACTCCATCCAGTTTTTAGTGTACATAAATGGGTAAAACTGATAATTAATTACTTTCTTTTTCAGTAGCTTACATATCACTTTCCATTACTATGGAAACTATCCAGCAGGGATGGAATTTCCAGGTCAGTAGCAGTTTGATAGCACCACATCAATGACTTACTGGCAGGTGGGGAGACTGAGAATCATGTTACCTTTCTTTAATGCAGTCAACAAACAGGTAGTTGCAACAAGAGTCTAGTCTGTTATTCTATCTGGATAATTGTAGAAAAAATATTTATGAGCTCAAAACTGTTATTATTCAGCCCATTTCTCAACCTATATAGATAACAATTATAATATTAGAGAATAAGCACACCAGTAACTTTCTGTTGCAGTTTTCAGTGTCATAAGTTTATTGGAAGGGGAAGAAAACTTTCCAGAATTGAGCCTTTTATGATCCTCATCAGCTCTGAATAAATAAGTTTCTATAGGTGGCTGGCAAATAGACTCATAAATATTCATGGTTCAGAGCACTCTGTGCATCTCAAAGGTGGGGAGTTGCATATAACACAAGGAAGAGAAAATAACACATGGCCCCTTAACGTTAGAACAAGGTGCAACTTCTGCCAGGTTGACCAGAAGGCAGCAGAGTGTGCAGGACTGTGCCCATGCACATTCTTCTCCATGTGGGGCTGAGACAAACACAAGAGCACATTACCTTGTACCACAGAGGACAAGAGGGATTCCTTTCACTTTCCGCATTACACTTTTTTTTCCCGTTACATTATTTACAGAATCTTTGTTTAGACCAATTTATAAACCAGCCTTCTGCCTCACTTCAGACTCAGCATAAAACACTTGAAAAGCTGCTGAATTTATCTGAGTCTTGGTTTCCTCATCTGTATCTTGAGCATATTAGCATATCCTCCTACTTGACTATTAAACGTAAGTAAAAGGGGATACATAGACTATCTGGACATAAGGCAACAGTTAACCGTAGTAGACAGATGCTATTTTCCCCTGCCCAGCATCCATCCTTCTTTCTCCTTTGGGAAGCATTCTACCTATTCCATGTGCCTTTGCAAGAAACCAGAGAGAAAGTTGTCTAACTTTCCACTCCCTGGTAGCAAAGTTTCGCATAGGTAACTTTGCTGGAGCCAATATGTTGCTTGCATGCAAGACTCTGAATTAGAAGTGAATACTACGAAAGCCAGTAGAGTTCCACAGATGTCAGAAGTGGGATTTTATTACCCATAATTGGTAAATGATGATTTTTGTGAAAACATGGACTTCTGACATTTGTGTTCTTGGCCTCAGGAAACACCCCCTTTTTTGCCTGTCACCATTCATGTCTGTTTTATTTAAACATCTTTTGATTATATGTTATTCTGATAAAACTCAGATACAGCTAGTTCTTTTGAAGATTTTCAGCTATGTTCTGTAATTTACAGCTGAGAATAGTATAGATATACTCTACTCTCAGAGAGGCTAGTCCAATTAGAGGGGGAATAGTCAATGAACCTACCTTGTAGTCTGATTTATTCTGGGGGAATAAGTCTGACAAAATATTCCATCCTATGCTTTTGTTTACTTATTAGTCTTCTTGTTCCCTGAGCTTCCATCAGGACAGTCTTTGTTTCAGTATCCATCAACTCAGATTTCCTTCTCTTGCCTAGTGTTTTCCAGTGTGTTTTAAGATACACTGGCTGCCTCTTACCTCTTATCTTAATTCTGTGAGGTGGATAATCTCCCATTTGCCTGTTTGGAGATGAGGATTTTGTACTAGTGACTGACTGCCTAGGCTCCTGTAGTTTGTAAGGAAGCTTGAGTTAAATTCCACATTTCGTGATGTTAACGTACAACTCATCTCTTATTATTTGTAGTGATAAATATGGGACTCAGCAGAAGTGAATCTGTAAGACTTATTTCATATATTTGAGAGCAACTTTTCTCAGCATGTTGGTTTACAAAGGATCCTGTTCCATGAATACCATTAAACTGGAGCGTTGTCTAAAAGGCAGTACAGAGATTGCTCCCAAACTGACAGAATGACCACCTAAGATGAGAATTTGGAGGTTATTCTATAGTAAATGACTCTGTCACATTAGACAAACGGAATCACCAGAGAAATGCTTGCTGAAACTAATAAGGGACTGATAGCTCCCCCTCCTCCAACCATTAACCCTGCCTAAGGGGATTTGTTCTCAGAGCTACAAATGAGTGAGTGACAGCCAGGGGACTAAAATAGAGACATTCATACAACTAGGCATTGCTAGATAATTTTTCTCATCGAGACATGACTTTGTGACAGACACAGTGTGCTTCTGTTTTTATCTTAATAATTTCCTTGTGACATTCTACTCTGCAAAGGGAAAATGCCAGCGGTACACACTCTTATGGCATGCACGCTGGGTTGCAAAACCAGGTTAACTGCATCTTAAGATTTCCGTGTCAGGGTAAGTCTTGTTTGAATTGATCTGAAGAGAAATCCCCAGTGATGCTTTTGTTAATCATTCTCCAGTAGGAGAAATGACGGCAAGCACGTTCCCTTGGTGGGACTTAGATCCTTAAATGCTTTTGGCTTCAAGTACTAATGAGCTAACACAAATCTTCCCTACACAGTTTAACCTACTGCTTCTTAAATGACACTCCTCAGGGTCTTTCTTTCACATCCAATCTCTGATAAGATATTTTATAATTTCCTGATGACAGTTAAATTGAGTCACGTTGTTAGTACATTCTTCTGCCTTAAGAAACTTCTGATATTGTGGTTGTGGTGGTGACACCTCCAGCTTCCCCTCGAGGGAGTCAAGAAAATGAGATGACTGATTTTCAAAGCAAAGAAAGGGAAAGAAGTCCGGGAAACCACTTTTGTTTTAAACACATCTCCAAATATAGGGATGCTTTCCCAGGCTTTTATATGGTTAATGAAAAGTCAGACAGCAGGTGACATTTACCCTGCTAAATGGTGATGATTAAGAAGGAAAAGGTTATACCCTGCTTTTTTTCTCCCACTGAGGCTTTTGTATGAGGGGTCAACACAAATGTCTGCACAAAAAGAATTGCCTGTTTGTGAACAAGCGAGCCCGACTCTGGTATTGTTGCGATTGCTCTTGATGATGGTAATTACTTTGTGTTCCCCTGAGAATTGAGCCTTCTAGCCTGCAGACCCAGTTCCCTCCTGGACACTCGCCAGCAGCCCATAATTAAAGTGTTTTCTGGAGGGAGCATCTCCATGTACTACCCATTGTAGATGATGTCCTTGGAGTCTGGCTGGAGTAATTGAAAAGAAATGAGACCTTTCCAATTTGTCTCTCTTTTTGCAGCCCCCACCCTACCCTTTGCCCGGGATAAAACGATTGTGAAATGACACAGAAAAATAAAAGGATGCATTTCTGCAAATTAGACAGCTCAAGCATAAGGCACAATACATGTTCCCCCCAGGAGTGGATACTTCAAGTGTAACCTTCCTATTACAATTATTCTTGCATGATTAAATAGAAACTGTCCTCGGCTACACTCTTTGTTGATATATTAAGCATTCCAATGAGACATTAGACTCTATCGAAGCATTTCTGAGAATCAAATTTTGAATTAGGTATGTCTTTGAGGATTACCTTTATTGAGATTTGACTATAGATTGTTGATTCTAAATAAACATTATCAGTACTTTCTTGTATATATTTTCTCATTTGATATTGATGATAATTTTTTACATCGTTTTACAATTTTTTAACTATAAAACATTTTCAACTTGGAGAAGTTAAAGAGCTTCCCTTAAGGCCCTTCAGTCCAGATTTTTCACATCCAAAATGGGAGTATTAGGTTATTCTGTAATACTATTAATTAAGGTTAATGTACTGAATGTGTATCTTGATTTTCACAAGATTTTTGCAAGTGTACCTCCTGCTGATAAGACAGTGGGATGGAAAAATCATGGTGCTTTTCTTCAGAATGCAGAGTTTTGATTGAATTGTGCTCTCTTCTTCCAAGGAGCTCCAATACACAGAGGGAGAATAATTATGTTACCAAAGCCCATTCTTGACAATGCAACCCATACCCACAGTTGGGAGAGAATTAAAGAGGTTTGCTGGCTTGTGTTCCATAGTAAACGTGGGAAAAGAGATCAGTGTTTACTTAATGGAAACTGTAATCCAAATTTCTAATTGGGGATAACGAACAGACGAGAATGCCCCAAATGCTTGAAAATTGTAAACAGGGCAGTGTTCTCGTAATGATCAAGTGCTCATTATGTTAGTGCTAAATGACAGGCATCCAGACACTGCTGGGAGCAGCACAGAACCTTCTTGGTGCTCCTGAGTTGCTGGGCAGAGGACTCGGGGGCAGGCTGGGGGTTGGGGTTCTTGCTAGATGACTTTCAGGGTTGCCAGCCATTTGAAAAACCACTTTTCAAAGAATTACAATAAAGGAATATTGAACTATGAGCTATCTTAATTTAAAGCATGGTCTTAAAAACTTAGTATGGAAAAAAAGGTATGATTCATGTTGAAAATAACAGCTTTCTGGGACTTAGCCTCTAGTACTGCAGATCAAGGGGGTCATTTTTGGAACCTGCATGCGGTTGACTTTAGAGGTTTTCACTCAATGCATTTGCAGTTTTTTTGTCCATAAGGTAAAACTTGTTTGGGGGAAAATCTATTATTTACAGTCAGCTCACATTTGGAGAATCGTGTTGGGAGATTAGAATTTCACTGTCATTCTAAATCAGTAAGAAGTGTGTGTAATATGGAGAATCCCTTTTTGTGAGCTCTGTTCATTGTCTCTCAAAGCAGTTGCAGGGAGGACCATGAAAAGATTTTTGGAGGTGGAAACACTAAAGTATGATATCAAGCCCACTGACGAATTACTTTCTCACCAGGTGGTGGTGGCGGCACACTCCTTTAATACTAGTACTCAGGAGGCAGATGCTGCCGGATCTCTGAGTTTGAGGCCTGCCTATTTCTGGACAGGCTCCAAGGCTACAGAGAAACCCTGTTTTGAAAAACCAAACAAAAACAAAAAAATTACTTTCTCATTATAAAAATTATATATATATGTACACATGTAAACAAATAATGTACATACATATTCACATTGCACACACACATTTTTTTGTAGCAAGCTTAAAATATGGAAAAAGAAAATGAGCAAATAGCATTTCCCCGCCTCTTGATATGTGCTTTGATTACAAATGGATATCCTTGAGGGAAAGCAGAGCAGAGGTTAAACATTTGGGTGGGAGAATCATCAACATTATACCTTCTAAGTAGTTGTCCGTTTTTTCCAAGCTACCCAAACTCTGTAAGCATTACTCAACAATAAAATGGAATTAAGATGTACATGAACCTTATGCTCATTTATTCATTTACTTTTGTTGCTGTTGTTGTTCAACAAATGTTTGCTGAGCTCGTATTTTGTGTCTGGCTTCTATGCCCCAAAGAACATAAGAGACCTGGAACACAAGGGGTGTACTAGGGAGGGAATGCAAACTCCTCATCAATATATATGATATCTGTGATCTTTGCAATATTCCCTCTGCTGTATTTACCATGAGGCAATCCCAAGAGAGGCAGAGATCAGATGCAAGTGTTAGGGCTTTCATTACAGGAGAAGGATCATGAACTTGGGGATTCTAATCCTTTATAAAGGTTAGTAAACCTGCTTGACCTTTGTCCTTGATAAAGACATTGCCTGCATTAGATAGGACAATAAATAAACCTGACTTTTTCTTTCTCCTGTGGTTATTTGTCCTATAGCTGTCGTCAGACACGGAGTACAGTAGCCTGCTGATCTGATGTGCTGAAATGCAGGAGACCCCTGGAACTCTGGCTCTCAACAGCTGTCTGAAACACAAATGGTTAGGTATTGAGTAGCTTTGCTGGGTCTGAAGCTTGTGGGTGGAGCTGAGGGGTACAAGTTTGAGAAGATGCCCAAGGGTTCCTGCTGCAGTTAAATTGTGTCTCGACTGTCTAGAGACTAGGATGGATCAGAGGACTGATGAGGGAATTGGGGAGACAGGGGTGAAGTCAGTGGCACTAGGGAAGTGCTTGTGGTGACCAGATGAGGCTGTACCTGGGCTCTCTTTAGTGGAGACAAGAGATGAGGAAAGCTGGAGCAGAGCGTGACCTAGTGCAGTGATTTAAAGAGAGAGAGAAAGAGAGAGAGAGAGAGAGAGAGAGAGAGAGACAGAGACAGAGACAGAGACAGAGACAGAGACAGAGACAGAGAGTTAATCTACAAATCAGAACTCCGGGCTTTAGCGATACCTATGCGATGTGAACTTGAACAAATAAGAGACTTTGTAAAAATCTGGAAAAGTTTTTGTAATATCTTTTCCTCAGATTCAAAATAGGGATTTCTTTTGTGACAACTCTAATCCCTGGACGCACAGGCTTTAGGGATTTGCAGGTGTTGACTCTAGGTGAGGAATGGGATGTGATGATGTCCTAAGGCTGACTTTGCTAATCCTCCCAAATGCTTCTTTTTCTTTTGAAAAGAGGAACTGTTTTTGCCAAGTTCCACATTCACATTCGTTAACTTTCTGTTCTCTGTGTTCTTAGCAGAGGCCACCTCAGCACTAACTTTCTTTTACAGCCTTGATTTGTTAAAATTTTGCCTTGTCTGGGTGTTTTGCTGTTGGGGCAGCTGGGGAGATATTCCCATGTTTGAACCCTTAGGCTATGAATTTGCAGGAAAAACTCAGCCCAAATTAACAACTTCTAAAGCACAATGAGTTGTTTGCTTACATTCCCCGAAGTTTTGTTTCTTCTGAAACCAAATGGATTTCTTAGTCCATCTGTGATCAGAAGCAACTAGGAAAAAGACAAACAATAATGACTGTTGTAGAAGATTCTTGAAAATCAGTTCAAAAGCTTTTATCAAGTTGGACATGTCATTAACCACCTCATGAGCTCTTAACAGCTCTGGAGCTCTTAGACTCTTGACTATTTTCTATATTTTAATAAACATTTTTAATCAATTAAGGATGTCACCGAAAGGGAAAAAAACATGTTTTGAATTACAGCAATTTCTTTAAGGTGTATCTTTAATTCTAAGTGGGGCTAATACTTCAAAATAGAATTAAGTGATATTAGCAGATAATAATTTTGATCTGTTTCCAAGAAAAACTAATTTATAGCAACAGATTTATTACAGTACTAATTAGTTATTGCACCAGTGAGCAGAGTGTTCAGGAAGACAGAGAGGAAAAAAAACAACATTATTTGCGATGAGTGAAGAAAAGAAAGAAAAGAGGAGACAGAAGGTAAAGGGGAGATAAAAAAATAAAAGCAATATAAAGCAAGGAGGGAAGTGAAACGAAGTTTAATTCATTGCTCGAAGCTCCCTGAATGTGTCCTCTGAGCACATAAGGATTGAGCTGCTACTCTTGCCTGAGTGAGAAGTGCTTGGGTGGGCAGTGGGGGCCCAAGTCAGTGCTGTGAGCTCTACAGCACTCATTCTTGCATGGCTTGCTAAGGATGGGAATGCTGATTGGAGGATGACGCTTCTACAGATACTTTTCCTCGGCTGAAATAATTACTGGAGCCAGGCATGGTAGCACATGCTTTTAATCCTAACACTTGAAAGGCAGAATCTCTGTGAGTTCAAGGTTTAGCTTGGCCTGTATAGCAAACTCCAGCCCAGCTAGGAGTATATAGGGAGACCATATATCATCAATCAATCAATCAATAGATAGATAAATAAAATATGTTTCTAGACTCTGTTTAGAAGTCTAGTGTCTACTTCTAAACTCATTTGTGTTGTGGAATAATCTTTTTGTACACTGTGAAGATATGTCACTCTGATTCATTTAATAAAAAGCTGAATAGCCAATGGCTAAGCAGGATTTTGGGGGTAGAGAGGATACTGGGAAGAAGAAGGCAGAGTCACCAGCCAGACAAGGAGGAAGCAAGAAAGCAGCATGGGCAATACAAAGTAAAGGTAATAAAACCACGAGGCAGAAAGTAAATTTTAAAAAGTGGGCTGATGTGAGTTATAAAAGCTAGTTAGAAACAAGCCTAAGTTATTGACCGAGCTTTTATAATTAATAATAAATCTTCATGTCATGATTTGGGAGCTGACTGATGGAACAGAAAAAGACTCCCTACATATGGTGCTCAAAGTGAAGCAACAGATGAAACCTTTATCTAATGATTCTTTATCAATAACAACTCAGAAGTCAGATATTAGGGTAAGAATCTGAATGATCAGAGAAGTGGCAGAGAAATGACCTGTGGCCTGGTAGCAGAGAATCTGCTACACCTCTGTCACTCATGACTTCTGAGAAATTGGTGTTTCAGAAGTATAAGGACTGATTCCATCCAGGCTTGGGAATGTTCTGAGAAATCGGGAGGTGAAATGACAAAGCTTTGATGACATTCTAACCGTGAAAACCTGGGTTTGAGTCCTTTCTCTCCCACAGATGGCGGTGCTCTCGGGAAAAGGCAATCAGAGTTTCTGCTCCTTGGAGTGCTCTTCTGAAAACATTGACAATGACAAAATAGTGTGAAGGCCGGAAGAGTAATAATGAAATGAAAATAAAATGCTTAACAGAATGCCTGCAACGCACCACAATAAGTTTAACTGCCTTTATTTGAAAACTTGCCTGGGTGTTGTCAGCTTCTATTTCCCTGTCAGAGACAGAACAGGAAGCTCCAGCTGCTACAACTCTAGGTTAGAAGCAGCCTGGGAACAAATGGTGGTCACCAGGGACTAAATTAGTTAGGTCTTGGGAACAAAGATAGGCAAAGACCAGATGGTATTGAACTACCATTGTATCAATATTAATAGCTACCACTCATTTATTGTTATTTTGCCATTGCTCACATTCATCCTCCAAAATCAAGGACATAATTTTCCCCTTTTTAGCCCACAAGGTGATAAACACTTAGAACATTTATATCGTAATTAAGAACTCAAGTTCTTACCCTAAGGCTTGTAGCCTTTCTATTCTGTCCACACATCAAGTGAATGACCTCTGAGACACTGCAAATATTACTTGATTCTGACTTCTTTTCTAATTTTTTCTTTTATATTTATAAAGATTAGAATTTTTGGTCTGAGAGAAAAGTTCAGAAGTCTGTTCCTCATCCCTTTCCTCTTGGTTCCTTTTTCTTTTTTTTCTTTTTTGGATTTTTGAGACAGGGTTTCTCTGTGGCTTTGGAGCCTGCCCTGGAACTAGCTCTTATAGACCAGGCTGGTCTCGAACTCACAAAGATCCGCCTGCCTCTGCCTCCCGAGTGCTGGGATTAAAGGCGTGCGCCACCGCCCGGCTTCCTTTTTCTTTTCTACTCATGGTTTTAATTTTTGTTGTTGATGAGTCTTATTGAGCTTATAGACATTGAATATTACAGTAAGTTATTGTGTATAGCAAGTGTATCCCTCTACAAAGAACTATTTATCATTCATTCATTTTATTGTTATTATTATTATGGATCAGCTGATGGTTGATTGATCTAGGCTGTGTTTGAGTGCCTTTGTTAATTGTGTCCCTCATCTTTCTACTAGAACTACAAGGCAAGCTCAAGCATGTTGATGATATGGCAATTATACCAGCTTCATTTCTATCCAGTTCATTGATTGAAGAAAGTCAACTGGTTGAGTTCAAAGTCAAGGAGTGGAGATGATACCATTTCTTCCACTGGAATGGCACTGCTATTGTATGGCAAATCATGGAAATGCCATGGAATGGGGTGGAGTTATTGAACAATTTATCTCAGAGATATGCCAAACATTTTGATATCTACTATTGGCTAGTAGATTCTTTTCCTCTTTCTGACTTTGACTTGACGGTGAGTTAGCTTTCTTCTGATTCCTAAAAACATAAATAAGATATATTTCTTGGGGCTGTTGACACCCAGTATTGATTGTCCACGTATCCAGTTCTATTCTTTCCAATGTGAGTTTGTCTCAGAAAAAGAATATCCTACTGGAGCTTATGCTGCTAAGTAGTATGTAATTATGAAGTAGATGACAACTTTTGTTTTTGTTGTTTAAAATGAACACCCCAAGTCTTCCTTACAGCATTCTATTTAGTTTAGTGAATTCAGATACAATCTCAGTGGATGTACTAATGAAACCCATACTAGAACCCAGTATTCTTGGGTTGTAACTGGTATTATACCTCTGTAAACTTACCTGGTGTTACTTGATTTCTGATGAAACTTCAAGATACAATATTTTTGTCTGTATCAGGAGATTCACAGGCAGGAAATAATCTGACTGGGTAACTGAAGTGCTTTAGAACTGAACTTATCTGCGTTCCCTGGTCATGGAACCTGACTATTACACATAATAAGTGAGCATGCATGGAACTGATTGGATACATGAAATGGAGTCTATAGCAGCACCTCTGCAGTGTGTTGCCCCTTAAAGGACAGAATATGAAACTCTGTCATCTAGCTGTTCATGGGAGAGGTCAATGCCATGGAGTCAATATCGCTAATGTCTCCAAAGCCATGTGTAATCTCACTTTTTAAATCTACATTATTTTGCAATTTTCTCCATTTCTGAAACAGCGATATTCTAGAGTCCCCCTTTCTTTTCTACTTAAATAAATGCTGCACTACTGCATGCTTTGGATCTTTGGATAGTTAGTCTTTCTATAGATCTATTAAATAATGACAACTGATGGGATGGAAAGGTGATGTCAGATGACTGTAAGCTATCCTTTCTTCAGCAAATGCAGAGGGGAAATTGATAAATATTTTGCATTTGTTACTTTCCACATGTCTGTGAGAGGATGCCTAACATAAATAACTTACAAAGAGGATTTATTTTGCCTCCAAGTTTCAAAGAATCATTGCTTACTTGATTTACCTCACAGTAGACAGGAAACACACACAGAGAAGGGGGGGGGAGAGGAAGGGAGGGAGGAAGAAAGAGAGAGAGAGAGAAAAAAAGAGAGAGAGAGAAAGAGACAGAGAAAGAGAGAGAAAGAATGATCTTGTCTTCTACCAGGACAAGATAACCTCAAAGTGATCTTCTCCCTCTGGCTTGACCTCACTTTCAGAAATTTTCAAAACTTGCCATATAAGCACCAGTATCTAGGGAACAAATACTCAGTCTATGAGCTTGAAGAAGACATATACTCAAACCATTACTTTCCAAGTCATATTAGTTTCCTTGCACCAGTTTAAATGGCTGACAATATATGAAAAGGAATTTTCCTGTATTTCAACATCTCCTGTAGTCTTTTTCAGTTCATTTCAGAGGTTTTACTTTGTACTTTTCTCTTAAATGTTGTTCTAAATCTCATTAATGTCATCTTATTTTTATCTAAATAATACTTTCTCACTAATCTTGGTAATCTCACTTGGTAATACTTTCTCACTAATCTTGCATTAACAAAAAATGGACATTATAATTCTAATTTAAAAGAATTTAAACTTAAGCACTGTAAGTAGTGAGTGGCAGGGCAAGATTTAAACTCAAGTCTTTTGAATTCCAGAGTTTTCTTCCTTGGATAAGCTGCCTGTGAAATTGGGGGCCGTGATATTGGTAGAATCAGTTAATGGGTAAGTATTCCTTCACCTACCACTATTGCTCTTACAATCTTTCTTAGAAATTATTCCATGAGAAGCCTGCTCTTCACAGTCAATGAATAACTGGGTGGTTATTTGCATAATTCGTTAATTATTATGGCAATGTTAAAATGCAAATAAAGCTTCCTGATAAGATTAAGAGGCCCACTGATTGTGGGTTGATCATTAAAGCGGCCGACACTGATTTCAGACCAGCCATAGTGGGAAATAAATTCTTATGCCAAGCTGAGTTAACAATTGACTGGCTTGCACCTGCACCAGTGCCTTTCACTCTAGGAAAGTGAACATTCTCGAAGGATGTTTGGAACAGTCATATTATTTTCATTTAGAGGCAAACATTCTCTTCTGCTTTGCAGAGGCTCACCTCATGGCCTCAGAAGGCTTTCTGTTTTTGTGAGCTTCTATCCCCATGTGGTACAGGTCAACTTACTGTTTCTAGTGAGTATTCACTGAGGAAAGAAAGATGAAGAGGAGGCACAGTGTGATGATGGGAAATCATGGAGACAGACAGATTTGGATTTGAATCCTGGCTCACTGACTTAACAATTATGCATAGGTAGAATGGTTATTTCATATCTCTGCAGAGAGGAGGTTCCAGATTTGTATAGCTCCCAACAATAAAAGGTAACAAAATCTACCTTATAGTCTTCTTGTAGGGACCAAGTGAGGTAAAATATGCAGAGAAATTTAGTGCAGCAATATAGTCAGTATATGTGCATAGGCTTGGCATGAATGATTACCAAAGATGGAGGTTAAAGCACTCTTGAAGATTCTTTTCACACCATGGTCGGTGCTGTGCACTCAATATCCTATCCAACAACAGTCACCCTACTGAAGCCCTTAGCATAACTATCTAGTGCAAAGAAAAGGTCATTTCAAAAGGTACCCATTATTATGGAATTTCATTCTGGGTGCTTATGCTTGATCTTGCCCCCCCCAATAGTTGACCTTTTTTAGTAATCTATTTAACTACAGTTTGTTTTCTCTTCACTGGACACTGCTTCTTCAGTCTTCCTTTGATCCATCTCCTTTTTTGACATAAGAACCTGTAAGTTCTGATGTGGGTTCTTGGTTTGCTTTTCTCTGCTTGTGAGAGGGAGTAAGAGGGCACTAATGGAATCTGTGAACTCTGTTGCTGGAAGTGAGAGGGTTTTAGAAGGTACACTTGAGCAAAGAAATGCTGGTGACTTTTATGGACCCCGTGGTAGTAGGAGCACAAAACACCCTTTGAAAGTGCTTGCAAAAATTGTTCAAAAGTCAATAGAACTAAGTCCTCAGGGGATTTTCTGCTTATTTAGAAAATGTTTATGAGAGGCACAATTTATAATTAGATTGGCAACCATTAATCCAAATTAATGCCGGATTTCAGGTCCAACCAGATTCCATTGTTACTTGTTGTGAGATCAGTTTTTTTTTTTTTAAGTGTTTGGAATTGTAGCTGCCATTATCTGCACAGAGGGGTGAGGGAATGAAGAAAGGCTGGTCACACAAACACGTGCAGAAAAGTGGGATTCAAGTGGGCTTGTACACTTGGAAGGAATAGCACTTACTTCTGTAATAGCTCAGAATCTCAACACAGAGAAAGTCTTGGTAGGAGGTCTCTGTAACTGAGAAGTCTCAGGTTCTAAGCATGCTACAGGAGGAAGCTGCAGTTGCTAGTCCCTGTAGATACTTGTCAATCATTTATAAAAACACCTGCACTTGTACCCACTGTCAGCATTCATAATCATACCAGAGGAAGGTATCCCTGAGCCCAGCGTGTGGGGGAGCTTTTCCATTTCCCCATAAATCTGAGGCATTGGTCCTCCTCATGGCTGTGCCCATGTTACTCAGAACTTCACCCACTGTACACATTCTCTCAAGGCTTTGCTGCTTTCCCACAGTTAGCTGCCTTTTCATTGTACTGATTTACACTTACATTAAAAGGCAATGTCTTACTTTAGCTAGTGGATGCTCATTCTTTTCTTTTCATTCATTCTTTTTTCTTTCTTCATTTATTCTTTTCTTTAAAAAGTGCACAAGGAGACAGGAAAAGGGAAGAAAAAGGGGAGGGAATTATATCCACAAAAGAAACTATAAAAAGGCTGAGTTTTTTTCCTTTGTTGGTAGTGAATTCCTTTTTGAAGTTGTTTTTGGTAGGTTGGAATTCTGTAAATCAAGAGAAGGGGAATGAGTGAAAAGAAAATATCTGGTGTGGGACAATTTTGTATTCTGTCACTTATGTTTTAAATAAACTCTGATTGGCCAGTAGCCAGCTAGGAAGTATAGGTGGGAGAACCAGACAGGAAGTAGAGGCAGGTGGAAGAGAACAGGAGAATTCTGGGAAAGAGGAAGCCCATTCATCCCCAGTCCTGCCCAGACACAAGGTGGAAGATAGAAAGATGTAACCTGTCCTGCCGAAAAAGGTACTGAGCCATGTGGCTAACATATACTAGAATAATGGGCTAATACAAGTTATAAGAGCTAATACAAAGCCTGAGCTAATGGGCCAATCAATTTATTTATTTATCTTAATATAGACCTTTGTGTGATTTCTTTAGGGCTAAATGGCTGTGGGAACTGGGCAGGACAGAAACCCCAACAAGCAGGCCCTCAGGTTACAAACGGTGCCAACGTGTGGACAACTGGATCCACATAAAGTCTGACAGAGCTTGGGAAGTAATTCTGGGAAGAAAAGAATAGAGTAAAGCATGGCAATCTCAGGTCTGCTCTGCTTGCTAGAGGCAAGCAAGTGCTCTCATTTAAGAGAGGCTTCCTCACTCAGCTTTAGCAGCAAAACCTTGCAGTTCTTTTAAGAAGTCCTGCCATGAAACACTTACATAGTATTGATGAAAAGCCGACTGCATGCTTTTTGGTTTTCAGCCATAGCAGGAAAAAAGCTGTGCTGTTTTAAAATGCCGGCTTTCTAGGCCATCCTGCCAGTGCAAACTGACTCTTTCAGGCACGAGGTCCAGCTACAGAGCATTTGAGTGTGGTTTGTGAGCAGACTGTGCAGCTTGCTTGCTGGTGGGACCTTTAAATGCCATAGAGTTGTAGCAATAAACATGGCTGCAGTTGGTACCTCTGCCATGTGTCTAGAAACTCAGAAAGATAAGGAATGGGCTGAATCCAGCTGTCAAAGTCACAGCTTTAATCCTACCCATATTGATTAGCAAATTAAAAACTTATGTGGTCAGAAAAAGAGAGATATAGAGTAAAGAGAGATTCAAAGATGAAGAAAACCTCTAAATGGTTTACAGCATGTTAAAAATATATGAAGGCTTGAAAAAAAGCTTAAAGTCCTTAAACAAGAAAGAGAGTAGTTGAGTGTGTTGGTGTACCACCTTTAATCCCAACACTTGGGAGACAGAGGTAGACTGACCTCTGTGAGTTCAAGGTGTGGTAGCACACGCCTTTAATCCCAACACTTGGGAGACAGAGGTAGACTGACCTCTGTGAGTTCAAGGTGTGGTGGCATACACCTTTAATCCCAACACTTAGGAGACAGAGGTAGATGGACCTCTGTGAGTTCAAGGTGTGGTAGCACACACCTTTAATCCCAGCACTGGGGAGGCAGATCTCTGTGGGTTCAAGGATAGCCTGGTCTACAGAGTGAGTTCTAGGACAAAGATACACAGAAACCCTGTCTCAAAAAGCCAAAAATTAAAAATAAAAGAAGTAGAGTTTAAAATAAAGCAGCATAAAGATGGAAAACACAGAGAATCTGGATACTGTATGCTATTATGCTCTCTTTGAATTGTTTGAATTCTGAGGAAGGAGCAACAGCTGCTAAAAGATATTTTATTTGTTTATAAAGGCTGCTGAACTAATCCAAGATATGTATTTTGAAAATGCCTTGACTTCAAAGTTGAAGTCAAAAGGTATGTTATTTTAGAGAAGAGATTTTGCTTTTGTTTCCACATGAAATGAGAGGCTGTGGATTCATTCTGAGTTAAGAAAAATCAGGTTTCATCAAGGAAGACCACCTGAGAAATCTCCGTTAGGAACAGATGGCCCAGATGTCTGAGTTCTACATCTAGAACAGATTCAAGACTGCTGCCTGTGATGATCAAGACTCACAGGATACTCCAGTCAGGACTTGATCATAATTTAAAATTTTCTTAGGTCCCCATAAGATTATCAACACCCCCAACCAGCAGGAAGTAGCCTACACCGACATTCCCAAAAAAAGACTATGGATATTTTCCTTTGGTTTTTTTTTTTTTTTAAAGAGGGGGAAGTAGTGTGGGACAATTCTGTATTCTGTCAATTACATTTTAAATAAACGCTGATTGGCCAGTAGCCAGGCAGGAAGTAAAGGCGGGACAACCAGACAGGAAGTAGAGGTGGGGCAATGAGGGCAGGAGTATTCTGGGAAGAAGGAAGCTCTTTCTGCAGTCCTGTCCAGACATCAAAGAAGCAAGATGTGACTACGCCTTGCCGAAAAAGCTACTGAGTCATGTGGCTAGCACAGACAAGAATAATGGGCTAATGTAAGAGTTAATAAGAAGCCTGAGCTAATGGGCCAATCAGTTTATAACTAATGTAGACTTCTGTGTGATTCTTTGGAACCTAAGAACTGTGGGAACTGGGCAGGACAGAAACCTCAGACAACAAATATCTTTGAAGAATATGAATATCCATGTCATGAAGATTAAACTTATATATACAGAGATTGTCATTGAGTAAGCTCTATGTATTTTGTTTAACCTTTATGACATTCCATAAAACTGAGGTTATTGTTCTTATACAGCAAGAAGTAAAGTTAGGCTCAGAGAATGTAATTAGTTGTTTAGTACTATCTTTAATACCTGCAGAATTTAGAATGCAAATCATGTTTTTGGACTTCAAACATTTTAAGGAAAGGGCCAAAGTTTATATATTAAGCTTTGTAGGGACTATGATATCTGTTTTTTAATTTTAATAATAATAATTGTAATTATGCAATATCCCAACATAGAACAAAACATAGTCACTAATTATATGTGAAGGATTGTGTTCCAATAGTACTTCACTGTATGTAAAAAACAGGCATCAATGGGATTTGGCTTGTCAGTCTAATTTCCAACTTCTGATTTTAATCCTTAGTCTTATAATAAGTATTTCTTCCCCAAAGAGAAAAGGTCCGGATAAGGGCAGAGCTTACAGCTGGAAAGCCAGCTTTGTAAAGGGTGTTATAATCATGGCTTGATTGTTCTCAGATACCAGGTAGTTCAGATATGCTATTTTTATGCAGTTGACACATCCTCATCAAGCATTGAAGGCATTACATCTGAGCTAACCACTAAAGGCTGTGTCCCTGACACACACGAACTGCTACAGCCTTTAGCTGAGAGCCTGGTTTCTTCTCTTGTCTTCTCACTTTTACGGCCATACTAGAATTCTCATACAGACCATGAAGTTGTTGGAACAATTACAATGTTGTAGTGCTGGGCAGAAAACACCTACTTTCCAGATTATGACTTTTTTCTGCCAAAGACATTATGAATGATATATTTCTATATTTATTAACTATGTGTGTATATGTATGCATGCCTGCGTGGCCTCATGTGTGCATGTGCACATACATCCCGCAGTGCTTATGTAGAGGTCAGAGGACAACTTGTGGGAGTCAGTTCTCTCCTTCTATCAAGTACCCTTATCCACTGAGCCTCCTCCCTGTCCCCCTTTTAGAAGATACACTTCTAAAAGAAAATTCTTAAAATATTTGTTTATTGATTTAATTTTGCATGTTGTACATTGGGATGACTCAAACAAAATGTGAACTAGAAATAGTGGGAAAAATGCTTACTTCCAAAAATTAGTACATGTGTTTGAAAGCCATGAAAACAAAGAAACAAAAGCCCCATCTTATCTTCTTGACTCTGGCTACATTTCATAGACAACAACCTATTTATTCTCTTAAAAGAAGGTGTCAGATAGTAAGAAACAGTGAATAAATAAAACGATGTTGTTAAGGAATATCAAAAGACCAGAATTAGGGTTCAGGTCAGGTAGTTTAGTATTCTGGCTCAGCAGTCTTATTGCAGAACTTAGGCTGCAGATCATGAGAGTCCAAATTGAGGCCATAGTTATAATAGTGTCAATAAAGGGATGGATATGAGAAATGTTTGTAGTGTTGATACAATTTTGTGTATTAAAATGTATTGTAAATAATGATAGTGAAGATGATGATAAAGATTTAAAAGAAATTGCTTAACTTAAAGAAAGAGGGAAGAATTCTCTGGTACTTCTTGTTGTCTACTGAGTTTCAATCTATGGAGATTAGTTCTGTTAAGCATTTTAAGCATTTTAAAGCTTCATTATATCCAAGCTCTTTGTCTTATAACTTTATTGAGACCTGCCCACTGTTATCAAAACCACTGTACATTCTGCTAACCATGAAAATCATGAGATTATATATATATAATTATATATATGAAGGTTTTTTATGAGGCATCCAAGAATGGAGACTGTAGAGCAAATTTTAAATATGTCTCTTCAAGAATAGAGTTTATGGGTAATTAGGAGGTTATCGAAACACAATGATATTGCATGTGTGTGTGTGTGTGTGAGAGAGAGAGAGAGAGAGAGAGAGAGAGAGAGAGAGAGAGAGAGAGAGAGAGAGGTCAAACTTCATGCTCTACATAGGAAGCATGTTTAGAAAATGGTCACATTAGCATGATCCATGGGTAAAACTTTTGGCCCTTTCATATCAAAATATCCCTCATTTGATAATGGTATAGAGCAAACTGAAATGGTAGGGACCTTTAACCATGCTTTATTCATATCTTAGAAGGAAGCTAAAATAATTGAAAAAGAATAATTTTTATTATTTATGCTGGTTATTAATGTAAACTACTACTAGTAGTATTTTAACTAAAGTATTACAGAAGTAGTCTCAGAGACCACCTGGCAATCATCAGTTGGAGAGCAAGGTGGTCTGTGGGCTGTGGTATTAATGTTTATTTATTTGTGATAGCATCTCTGGTTTGGTTTCTGGCATTATTAAATTATTTGTTTATAATATTTAATAAATGTAGGCATTGTCTAGCCTGCAGCTAGCCAGAGGCAGTCCCAGCCTTTCCATTTCCAGGGTGTGGTTTTCATTTGGGCCTGTCCCGAGTGGCAGTGAAGGCAGTTGGTGGTTCCTGGGCACCATCTATTTCACAAAGTGGTCTGCAGTCTGCAGGAGTCTGAGAGCTCTTTCCCCATGAGAACCTGGGCTCTTGAGCTGAGAGCCTTTGCACAGTTACTATTGCCGCATAATGGGATAAATTTTCTGTCCATCAGACAAACACAAATAGTGCTTGTGGTTAGTGAGGAACTTCTGCAAGAGTAAACCAGATCCAAGTGTGAATGCCAAATACTATCTTTCTGAATAAAGAAACCAAAGCAATAGAAGGTAGGAGGCTGAAGTTGCTGTTAAAAGCAGAATTTGAAACTGCCTAGTTGAACCTGAACACATTCTACAAGATTCTCACGCATATTTAGTTCAGCATAAATCTGTGAACATCAATTCACTACAACTAAATTCAGTAGATATTTCTGTGACTATTTTCAACAGTCAAGAGAAAGACTTAAATTCAGAGATAAATGTGATATAAACTCCGCCCTTAGGAAAACCAGCTGGATTCTGAAAAGATGAGTCAGCAGTTGTTACTGCTTACTGCTTGCTCTTGAAGTGATCCAAGTTGAGTCCCCACCACCCACATTGGGCAGCTCACAACTGTGTAAGTCTAGCTCTAGGGGCACTGACAGGCTCTGATGTACTCTGTAGGCACCTGTGCTCACACCAGCACATACACACAGACACACGTACCTACTCATAACTCAAAGTAAATAAACATTGACAAGAAAGATACTTTCTTTTTAAGTTCATAGGGAAATAATCTATAAAGTCAGTGCAGAGACTCATAGCTGCTCGTTGTTTTAAGAACAAGTGACTTTTGAGTCTTCAGCCCTAAATGAGACATCTTCTACATGTACCACACCTCTAAGGCTCAGTGAAAAATCTATGATGAAGAAGTGGGAAAATGTAATCGGTGGAGATTAGGAAGAAATGCTATCAAATGCTGTCTTCTGGACAGGAGATGATTGTTGCACCCATGAGCTCAGCTACCTGTGTAAGGTCTGTATAGTACTTGGCCCATCAATGTTAATATCCTAACAAGAATGGGGGTGGATAGTGAGCCTAATGTCTCTCCCACCCTCCCAGAGGAGCCAGAGACAGAAGTTACAAGGAGAAAGAAGTAATATTCCTGAAGGGTGTAGTGACTGTAATTTGCTCCAAGTCAAAAAAATTACCCATATTCATACTCGCATAAGCAACCCTAATTAAAATCAGTGGGTCACAAAATAAAGACATGAAGAGAGGAAGAGGATCAAGAAAAAAGGTGTTTGGTGGCAGGAGAAAGAAATAAGAGAACATAGTACACTGGACTCTGATTAAAGACCATTGTGTGTGTGTGTGTGTGTGTGTGTGTGTGCTTAAGAATGAAACATTTCCTACCACACACACACACACACACACACAAACACACCTAAAAAACAAAAACTTAGACTTGAGCTATGCCATTGCATTTTCCCTCTCTGCAAAGAGACAGTCTTGTGCATCTTAGAGCTTATTTGGTTGCAATTAGTTTACTTACAGCTTTTGATTAGTTTTATTTTTAGTGAGATGACATGCCACCCTTAAGGAACCTGTAGACATGCAGGAGAGGCAGACATAAACAAACCATCACAAATCAATAATTTATAATAATTTTGAAAGCATCCATATCTAATATATTGAAACACTATATTCAGGACATGTGGGATGTAGGGTAATGGAGGAGGAGAGAGTACGACGTTTAGGGTGCTTAAAGGGCCTATCTTTGGCAGTTTCCTTTTAAACAGGAAGATGCTTGGGACCCTGTAAGGCACACACAATCGGGGCATATAGGCACACATCTCACGTGTTGGGTTGACAGAAACGGAATGTTTCTGGGTAAGAGGATGAGATAATACTCTCTGGAGGAAGGGGAGGATGAATTGTAGGACACATAAGAAGGCCAGTGTGGCAGGAGGAGAGTAGAAAGACTAAAGAAACAGAATATGTGTGCAAGACACAATTAAAATTTGGTGTTTGTTCTGCAACTCTTTTGAAAATTTACAGGATTTGAATTGGATCCAGTTGAATTGTTGTAGGTCAATATGTTAACAGGGTGGGGAGTGATTTAGAAGAAGAAAGAGAGAGAAATGTAGAAGTCAGGAGTAAGGATTTCCAGAAGAGGGGTGGTGTGAAACCCCTAAGTACTCTGGAGCAAGATGGGGAGTCAGGCAGTCTAGAGACACTTGGAGGTGGTCACTAGCATTGAGACCATCCGTCCCTTCAGCACTGTTGGAGCCATCCTTTCTTATTTATCTTACATAGCTTTGTGTTTTTCCCAAATTGGCTGTTCTGATCATGTGATCAAATGCTTCTTGAACCATTTTCTTTCCTTTGTTTCTGGGAAGCTGCCATTTCCTAGATTTCCCCCTAATGCGCTACACAAGTCACACCTTAGCTTTTCTTGCTGCTTCAAGAATTATAGATTATTTCCTCTCCCTTCAATCATTACCTTCCAAATGGTCATTTCCAGCCTGGCTTCTCCCTGACTTGTATATCCACCTGATACACGCACTTAGACGTCTAACATTCTTGCAAGGTATCAAATGCAAAAAGAGAACTAATTCGACTCTGGGTCTTCCATGTGGTACAACTTCATTCTGGCTCCTTAGGGCAAGTGATTGAAACCATTCTACTCCCTTCTCTCTGTAATTTGTGTGTGATCTCTTAGCACATTCTGGAGACCTACTGTAGGTGGGATGCCTTAACAACAAGGGGTATTCCTATAGCTACCTCCACGTGGCCTTTCAGTCTTTGTGGCCTGTTAAAATGTAGAGCCTATTTCTCCATTTTGTACAGAGGTTTCTTTTGTGACCTACTTTGAGAAGCTGACTATGTATAGGTAGACAGTGCCCAAACAATTTCATAAAAATAACACTCTCACCTATGGCTTACAGCAACTAGTCACAGAGTCAAATAGTAATTGCTGTCACAGTCAGCCTTCATGTAGTCAAGGTTTGATTAATAACTAACATGTTTTAATTTTTCCAGCTCTTCCCACTTCCAAATTGGAACCAAATAAAGAAAACTTGTTACATGGCCTTAAGTAATCATCACGGTTCACGGCTTCCAGGTGGCCCTCTTAGTTGCTCTAGGTGAGCAGCTCCCAGTCATCGGAGGGCTCCTGAATTTTCTCATTTTCCCACCCCCGTGTCTTCCTTTGAGTCTTTGCCAACCACAACTATCTATGTCTTACTTCTGAATTACATCAAACTCGGAGTGCATATGTTTTCCTTGTTTTGATGGTCCTCATTTATTTTGCTTAGTCTGTGGGAGAAGTGAGGCACCCATTCTGTGTTTGTCTCAAGAGTTCTTTGACAATTATCAGCTTCAACTGTCTTGGTTCTGCTTTTCTGCAGAGCGAATCTGCATTTGCCTCCTGGAGGTTCCAGGGCCTGATCAAAGTCTAAAGATGGTGTGGGCCAGAACTCGGGGTTCATGTTGAAATACATTAACATGGAGGTCCCTGAAAATATGAAGCTAAAATAGGAGGCCGAGAAACTTGGGAAGGGAATGAGGAAGTGCTTGAGTGGAGTCTTCCAGCCAATTCTTCTTACTTACATGGAAGTTATGTAAGTATACTGAAGATAGTGCTTAGTCCATTTTCTGTTGCTATAATAAAATATCTGGTGCATAAAGAAAAGAGGTTTATTTACCTCACAGTTTTGAAACTGGGAGGTTCTGTACAGTGGGAAAGATCTTTTGGCTGTCTCATATTATGGCAGAAGTCAGGTAGAAGAGAATATAGCAGAGGCAAAAGAGGAGATAAGGGAGACAGAAGGAAAAGGCTTGCTCCTTTACCATATCTTGGTAATGAGGGAAACATCTACTTCTATTAGAACAACAATGAATTGTATATAGGATTCTCGTGTCCTCATCATTCTATACTTGGCTCTGTCTCTTAAAGGTCTCATGATATTTGGAGCCAAGGTTTAGGCCCAGGAGCCTTTTGGAGGACAGGAAATCCCTTCCTAAACAATAGTGACTGTTAACATACATTGCAATTTGCTGACTGAGGGGTCATATGAAGAAGGCAGGTACAGCTCTTGGTAAACAGTCAGGTAGAAGTTACTGTATATTTTCCAGCCTAACCAACTTCTGATTAGCTTATCCTGAGTTTTGAGCTTAAAAGACATCAGAGAAGTTACATAAGCAAATTCACTCTATTCACTAAGCACTTTAAAGTGTGGGTAAAATTTAAAATACTGGCATCTTTTTACATCTTTTCTCGTTAACGCTTAAGTTTTTAAAAGAAAAGCTGCAGTGCTATCCAGCTGAAGAATCTAGGGGATATAATGACTGTAGCAAGGTTGCTAGCTCGTGCTTTCTGTCGTAGAGAGATTGCGTGAATGACCCATCACAAGCACTCGAGAAAGTTTTGCAGCTTCTGGTGGTGAAAGGTCACTATATCTCTCAAGTTCAGTGCCATGCCTTATGACAGAAAACATCAAACCCAGGAGATGTATATAAACTGAAGTAAACCTTGTTTGTGGCTTAGGTTTCCATCCATCATCAATTTTTTCTTCTCTAACCCTTTCTACAAATGCTACTCTCCTTTTTTCTCTATGACATTTATTTCCCTTTGCAACTTGCATTGGACACAGGTCTCCCACATTAGGTACTGACTTTGGGATCTGGATCTTCTTACGTCCCAAGGAGTCCAACCTTGAGGTATAGCACAGTCTACTGCAGCGCCTGAGCAAGGGAGCTGTCTATTTCCTAGAGTTCACTACCTAGTACCCACAGAGCTGTCTGCAGTTAATGGTTACAATACAGGTCTGAGTGACAAGCTTTCACCAGTGGTTGTGACTTCACCTTGAACACTGTTTCTGTTACATGAAGTCCCAACAACTTGGAAACCTTCTGAACAACAAATGGGGATATTCAGAACTTTGCTTTTTATTTTCTTTCTGGATGTAGAGTTAGCAAGCAATAATTACCATGTGATGAATTTGCATTTTATCATTAAACAACTATACCAAGGATTCTTTGAAGTTACATACAAATTATGTACGGGTAGAATCATTTGAGTAATTCCAGATTCAAATCCTAGCTAGATGAATGGACCCAGTGTTACTTACGGATGCCCTTTTATCAATATAGATGTGGTATTCAAACTCTCCCCACTTCCCACATTGGATACCTTCCACTAATTTAGAATTTTGTATAAATTAGAAATCTCATTTATGAAATGATTATGGTTTGGCAAAATAATTTCAAGATAGCTATTTGACAAAAGCTGAATGCCTTTTCCTGTTATCAATCACCATCGGAAATTTAGGTAGAACACTGAATGACCTGTTATGGTTCCTAAAATCTCACAAAAATGAAAAAAAAATGCTCTTAGATCCTATGATGATTAACTAATGTGTGAAATTTGAGGTCAGTTTTAAGTGACTCTGATATGGGTGTTCTTACTCCATGAGACTTAAAATTGTTTATTGGAGACAGAAAGATGCACATTACGTACTTGTGGCTTCATCACGGAAGGACACACAAGTAGAAGTAATAAACAGGACTTCTGTGCTAGAATTTTAGCCTCATGAGGACTCCGATATATTCATCAAAAGAACATTTATTTACTGACATAATATTCCTGGAAAACTACACATTGCAACATGACATTTCACGGTTTTATTCAGAGGTGCTACTGAACCTTGCCGCCCCCTAGTTGAAGCCACTTTTCTCTGTATTTTGTTTTCTGTGATGATAACTAAGAGCGTTTATAATTATGAAAGACTAGAGTACATGAAATTACTTCTTCTGCTTAGAGTCAGATCAGCCTGGCCCTCACCAAAGACTTTAATCTCATAATAAAAGCCAACAAAAATAACACATAAACAGAACACAGCACTAAAATTTACTTGTCACTTGGCTTTGGTTCACTTAACTTCTCTAATTCCCTATTGGAGGGTTGTGCCTGAACTTACTTTAAATGAGACATTGTCTGCTAAGTGCCTAGTATACTTTCTGAAGCCATTGGAGGAATTCAGTAGGCATTAGTTCCCTCTATCTAATACTGAGGGATTTGTCTATTAGTATTGCTAGCCAGCTGGCCACACCTGGGTGCTTAGCAACAGGGGCACTGAACCAATGGGAAGCCCAATCCTGAGGGAGTCCCTAAAGGTAGAAGAGGTTTCATTTCTGAATACTTACTTTCTGGGTATTCATTTCATTAATCCAACTTTTTAGAAATAAAAGTTAAGGTACTGAGGATCTTAGTCTTCCTAGAATTGTCCTGTTTAAGCACAGAATCTTTAACCGCATAGTCAAGAGTAGGTTGAAGGGTGTGTGCAGTGATCACTGCAATATATATATATTTATATATAATATAAATATATATATATATATATTTGCACAGACATGTACAAAGAGGAAATGTGCCAACAGAGATGGGAAAGGCCAAGGCAAAGATACTGCATCAGTGGAAGCCAGGGGAGTCTTGACACTTTTTAGCCTCATTCTTTCTTTTCTCATTTTTTAAAATTTTTTAGTTGTGCTATACATTTTCACCACTCCCCTTCCTTCCTCCCCTCTTCCTGCCCACTCCCCTGCCCTCCACATTCCCAATTTACTCAGAAGTTCTTGTCTTTTTCTCCTTCCTAGGCAGATCCATGTATTTCTTTTCTAGGGGTTTTCTTTGTTAGTCTAGGTTCTCTGGGGTTGTGGACTGTAGGCTGGTTATCCCTTTCTTTATAACAAAAGCCACTTATGAGTGAGTACATGCCATGTTTGTCTTTCTGGGTCTTGGTTATCTCACTCAGAATGTTTTTTCTCCATTTGCCTACAAATTTCAAGATGTCATTGTTTTTTACTACTGGGTAGTACTCCATTGTGTAAATGTACCACATTTTCCTTATCCATTCTTCAGTTGAGGGGCATCTAGGTTGTTTCTAGGTTATGGTTATTATGAATTAATGGGCCAATCAGCCCAGCTGAGAAAAGGTACTGGCCATGTGGCTGACAATGGGTTAATATAAGTTATGGGAGTTGGTAGGAAGACTGAGCTAATGGGCCAATCAGTGTATAACTTGAGGTAGACTCTTTGTGTGATTTTCTTTGGGGCTTGCTGGCTGAGGGGTGCTGGGCGAGACAGTAACCCCAACAAGCAAGCCCTCATGTTACAATGAATAATGCTGCTATAAACATAGTTGAGCAAATGTCCTTGTGGTATGATTGAGCATCCTTTGGGATGCTCAAGAGTGAGTGGTATTGCTGAGTCTTAAGGTAGATTGATTCCTAATTTTCTGAGAAATCACAATACTGATTTCCAAAGTGGCTATACAAGTTTGCACTCCCATTAGCAGTGGAAAAGTGTCCCCCTTACTCCACACCCTCTCCAGTACAAAGTGTCATCAGTGTTTTATGATCTTGGCCTTTCTGACACAGGAGGACTGATGGAATTGAATTGAAGACCCAGATATCAAGCCATACACCTGTGAACACCTTATTTTTGGAAAAGAAGCTAAAAAAAATGGAAAAAAGAAGGCATCTTCAACTAATGGTTCTGGCATAACTGAATGTCAGCATGAAGAAGAATGCAAATAGATACTTATCTATTGCCATGTACAAAACTCAAGGCCAAATGTATCAAAAACATTAACATAAATCCAACCACACTGAACCTCTAAGAAGAGAAAGTGGGAAGTAGCCTTGAACACATGGGCAAAAGAAGACCACTTCCTAAATATAACCCCAGTAGCACAGACACTGAGAGCAGCAATTAATGAATGGAACTTCCTGCAACTGAGAAGCTTCTGTAAGACAAAGGACATGGTCAGTAAGACGAAATGACAGCCTACAGAATGGGCAAAGATCTTCACCAACCCCACATTGGACAGAAGTCTGACCTCCAAAATATATAAATAACTCAAGAAACTTGACATAAAAAATAATGTAATTAAAAAATGGGGTACAGACCTAAACAGAGAACTCTCAACAGAGGAATCTCAAATGGCCAAAAGACACTTAAGGAAATGCTCAACATCCTTAGACATCAGAGAAATGCAAATCCAAACAACTCTGAGATAACATCTTAGCCTCATTCTTAAAGATCATTTAAAGTGGAGGAAAAGGACATTTGTTGAAAAGTGGCTTCATGTATTTCACTTTTTCAGCACAGGATTGAGAAGTCTGTCTTTTTTTAATGACCCAAAATTCCCTTGATACCAAAATATGGAGAGATCTTTCTTTAAATCACTTCCTTTTGTCATTAGACCACTTTGATAAAGGAAGGTAAGGGGCATCCCACTACTGATGAGAAAATGGGGGCTGAGAAATATTAGTTAACTTACCAGTAATTGTCTGCTTACCTGGTAATGGACTCCCACCCCCTTTCTTACTGGTACAGTTTAATTTGGAGAGCTAAGAATAGGCTCATGACATGAAACAAGACGCCTGTTTTGATCCAGCAAATTCAGTGCTTTTGCTACAGTGCAAAGGACAGACCATGAAGGCTTCCTCACCTTGTGGCCACAGGTAGGAGTCTGATTGGATGAGACAGCTGAGCCCTTGCTATCTGGTTTGCTCTGCGCTACTCCTTTTTCTCCTTGGCCCAGAGAAGGCTTCTTCTCCAGTTTGTGTCTGCCACTGTCTGAATCTGGTTGCTTCCCTGCAGTTGTCATGGCAGCTGTAGCAACAAGCTCACCTTTACATCCATAGACTCCCCTTAGTCCTCTGACCTCCCTCTAGATTTAAGCATGGATCACCTGCTGTCCAGACCGTTTGTTTTAGAAGGAAGATATCCTCACATTGTTTGTGCCTTGAACTTCTGGACATGGTCCATCTTTTCTCAGTTCTCATCAGTCATCCTGACTCGTGTCAGAGGCAGGGTCAATTAACTTCCTACAGAAATGTTAACTTGGCAGACACAAATTGATTGATTTGTTTTAATCTGACTTCTTTCTCCCTTCTTTTTTTGTTTTAAATGAAGATTCTAGGTAAGAGGGATAACCAAGACAGTAAACTTGAGTGTATATGGAAAGATTGATTGCTTTTTATTTCAGAAGAAACACAAAGTAAATAGCATATGTGGGCAGATGGCAGATTTATTTCATAGATTGGTGTCATCCAAAGTGTGAATGCATTGCTTCACCTTCATAGTATTTCTACATTACAGCATCAGCCTCTTCCTCTCCCTGCCTTGTATTCTGTTTAAGGCAGTGCCTGTCTTGTCCTGGTTGGTTACTATTCTCTTTGCTGTTTATCTAATGTTTCTACCTTGAAACTAATAGTTTTCCTTACCAACCATTTTTTTCTTTTCTTTCCTTTTTTTTTTTTTTTTTTACTCTTACTAATTTAAATGCTTACTATATCAGACTGGCTCTGTTGACATATTCTCTGCCTTTTGCTTCCTCCTTCTCCAGTTAGCTTTATTTTAGGCTGCGATTTTTTTCCCTCCAGCGGTCACTACTATTACCTTCTTACTGGTTCTCCAATCTTACCTTCTCCAACTCATTCTCCAACTAATCTTTGCTGGGGGTTAATTTAATTGTACTACTTCTCTACTTCAAGTCCCCAGCGAACCTTCTACAGAATGAAGTTCTAATATATATTCATTTAAAACATTCTCCATTGTACAAGCTTTCTTTTCTCAATCTTTTCTTCAGGCATTCCCTCATTGGAGCAATGCCTACAGGCTATAATATTTTTGCATAATCTTAAATAGCGTAATTTGTATAATTTTATCTTTGCCATGTTACCTTTGTCTGAAAGAATATATTTAGTCTTTGACTTGTGGAACCCTATTATCCATCCTTAATATCCAGTTCAGAAAGCATACCATAATACTAATAGTATTTGATTTTACTTTTTAGTTAAATGTAGTAACTTTTCTACTTCTGTGATAAAGCACCATGACCAAGGTAACTTATAGAAGGAAGAGTTTACTTTGGATTTATGGTTCTAGAGGAATAAGAGATTATCACCATGACAACAGGGCACATGGAAGCAGGCAGGCAGACAGGGTGCTAGAACAGTAGCTAAGAGTTCATGTTTGAATCCAGAGACAGGCAGCAAAGACAACACACTCAAAGTGGCACAAGTCTTTTGAAATCTCTAAGCCTGCTCCAAGTGACATACTTCCTCCAGCAAGGCCACACCTCCGAAGTCCCAACCAATAGACACCATCTAGGGACCAAGCGCTCAAATGCCCGATTTATGGGGGCATCTTTTTCAAATCACCATAATGACTTCCCTCTATTCCTAGATTGAAGTTATTAGTACTATTGAACTAATACTCTACTCTTGATGTTCACTTACTAAAGTGGAAAGTGGTTATTTTGCTGTTAGTTATTTAGAAAGTGGAACTATGTCAGCAAAGACGTTCTACTATGATTTCTCTTAAATTTTTGCTCCTTTACTTGTGTCTTTTCTGCTTCTGACTACTTCATATTTTACCTAAAAAGCCATATGTACTTTTTAACTGTCTGTTCAAACATCTCAAAGGTATTTTTGAGATTTGCCTTCTCAAAGGTATTTTTTACTCCCCAGGGAAAATTAATCATCTGTTATTTGAGAAATTTCAGAACTAAACATAAATATTTGCATAGTTCTTCTTGTTTAGAGTTAATAGAATATTTAATAGAATATTTTCCTAAGTCAGTATTTGAAAATTTGTTAGTCATCAAGTAAATTCCTCCCTTAACTGTGGCTTCATCTGTACCTTCACAGGACTTGTTATTTATATTAGAGCACAACAGTTATTTATGTAGCTGCAGAATCTTAAACTTCTTCATGGAGGGCTTAAGCTTTATTAACTTTTCCTTTCCTGTTGCCTGAAACTTGGCCTATATATTTGTGCTTAAAATTATATGTTAAATTGAACTGGAATGAAATAAAATATAAAGGTTTTTGGGAATGTAGTTTATCTCATTTCTCGATTTTATTAAAGTAGCCACTGCGGGAGGGGGGATGCAACACAACAAAGCTTTTTTGTTGAGCTTATATGAGATTACAATCAAATTTTCAGAATTAAAGGAACCACTTTTGTTGTTGATTTGTCATTAGAAAGTCCCTTAAGTTTCACTAAGAAGTGATTTTCCCCCATATCCATGTCTCCAGTGCTTTGTCTGCATAATCCCCGTGGTAGGTATTACTAATACTCAGAAGTCCTTATAAAATGAGTAGATGGCTTTCAAATGTACTGTTAGTTTAAATATCCCAAACTGTTTCCCAGATCATAGAGTATACCAGAGATAATCTTAGGATAAAAATGAATCCTCCACATAAATGTTCATCATCACTACTACTTATGTGTCCTTACAGAGAAAGCCAGGGGTTTGAGTACATATGTGGACCTTGTTTTTAAATCAGGAAACACTGAATCAACAGGAATCAGAACGCATGTGTTGAAATCACATAAAACTTGTCTAATAGTTCATGGGACATTTTGAACCAAAATATCCTATCTTTTAAGCTGCAGTATAGTAAAAATATAAATACTTACTAATCTATCAGGAAAGAATTCACTTTAAGGTTAGGGCTCAATTGTTGTGGATTAGCATAGCATGTTTGGTTAAAAACGTGGGTCCTGGAAATAGAGGCCCTGTGCTCACATCTCAGTGCAGTTGCTCTGCAGGAGAATAAACATTCCCGGTTACCTGACCACTTTTCCTCAACTACAAAACGGGGTCTGGCTTAGTGGTCTGTGTGTGAAACATAAATGAGTCAGAATCCTTCGTAAAGTTCTCAAAACAGTGCCTCATGTATACTGTGTTGTATAAGTATTTGTTTAATAGTTTCCTGTCCTAAGATTCTCCTTCTCTACTTAAGGTCCCCCACCCTCACCTCATGACTCCTTTCTCCTTCAATATTGAAGTCTTTGGTGATCATCTGGCTCTTCCATATGTTTTACATTTGTGTTGTACCGCAAACATATGATAAATCTTTTGAGACTCTCCATTCTTTAACTGACCATCGAGAAGCAAGCAATGGCTTGACCAGATCCTTTGGGTGCAATCCTGTGCATCAATCAAACACATGAAATTTTCTAATGAAGAATCATGTGAGCAGACATGTTCTGGTAGGCAGTTTTTGAAAACCCGAGTCTGCTGTGGAATAATTCACTTGCACACTGTAAAGATCTATCACTCAAATTAGTTTACTAAAGTGCTGATTGGCCAATAACCAGGTAGGAAGTATAGACAGGGTGACCAAACTAAAGATGATGGGAAGGAGAAAGATGGGATCTGTGGTCACAGGTAAACATAGAGAAGCAAGATGAGAATGCTGAACTGAGAACAGGTAATAAGCTAGGTGGCCAGACATAGATAAGAATTATGGGTGACTTTAAATGTAAGAGTTAGCAAATAACAAGCCTGAGCTATCCACCAAGCCTTTGTGAGTAATATTAAGCCTCTGAGTCAATTATCTGGGAAGTGGCCACATGTATTTGGAAACAGGCAGGCAGAAGAGAAATGTCTGACTACATATGGCATCCAAATGTTTGGCTGAAATTTCCACACAAGACCCAACAAAGCTTAAAAAGGATTCTAAACCCACAAAGACTGAGTCAAGCATGGCCTCTTGGTAGTACCATTTTCTTGTCTGGGCTGTGTTTCTGGTGGTTTCTTAAAGGCATGGCTCCTTTAAAAAGCTACTTCCTGGTTTGTGTTGGTAGCACAGACAACGCTTTTGTGAGGCCCCTTTACCAAACACTGAAATGGAGTTCATGAGCTGGTGGTATGCTGCTGGGTGGAGGCATGGACCTAGGAACCTCCCAGAGTTAGGGCAGAAAACATGGCTCCTAGAACTGGCAGTAAGCATGTCTCTGCCATGGGACTAGACTCTCAGGGACCTGAAGGGGAGATGCCAGCACCAACATGCCATGATCTAAGTTGCACAGCAGATTTTTTTTTTTTGCTCTTGCAGGCAGAAAAGGTAACAGATGTACAGTAAAGACATACTCAGATGAAAAGAGCCTCTTACTGGGTTGCAGTGTGTTTAAAAATATAGATAGGCTTCAGAAAGCAAACAAAAAGGGTAAAGAAAGTCCTTAAAAGAAAATGGAGAAATAAAACTGTAATAAACTACAAAGAGATGAAAATACAGAGTTTGAATTATGTATATTATTATTTAAAATAATACATAGGGTCTTTTAAATTGTGGACTGTTAAAAGACCTTGGATTATGAAAACTGCTATATTAAACCAACATATATATTTAAAAATTATCTTGACTTCAATATTTAAAACAAAAGATATGGGGGAGATTGGGGGAGAGGTTATGCATTTGTGTCCACAGGAAATGAGAGACTTTGGCCTCTTGGTAGTAGCATTCTGGGTTATGAAATATTAGGGTCAATCAAAGTCATACAGAGATACATTTCAGATAGTTAGGCAATTCTCAAACACTTCAAAGACATACAGAATATGGCATTTTAAATGTTTTAAGAACTGGGACTTTTCTCAAGAGTGACACATGTCTGTTCCTGGCAGCATCAATTACTTCAAAGAAGATGATGGGCATTGAAGAAACTCCTTATGGAGTTTGTTTTCTTTATGGCAAAAGGTAGCCAAGTGGGCAAAGAAACTGCCCTTGCCTCAATTGCTGACAGTTTCTGTCCAAACTAGACCAGCAGGACACAAGAAAGGCAATTGCTGAACTTTGACAAGACAGGGTAGTACAATCCTTTAAAGTTCCCTGCTTCACAGAAAAGTCTGTCAGATATAAAGGGGGAAATACTGTAGAACAATCCTCTTATACACTGTAAATATTTGTCTTTTGAACTGGCTTAAAAAAAAAAAAAAACACTGATTGGCCAGTAGCCAGGCAGGAAGAATAGGCAGGACAACCAAACTAAGGATGATGGGAAGGAGAAGGGTGGAGTCTGAAGTCACAGGTAAATACAGAGAAGCAAGGTGAGAGTGCTATACTAGGAAAAGGCACCAAGTCCCATGGCTAAGCAAAGATAAGAATTATGGGTGAATTTAAATGTAAGAGTTAGCAAGTAATATGCCTGAGCTATCAGTCTAGCATTTATAAATAATATTAAGCCTCCCTCCAAGTCAATTATTTGGGCATTGGCTTCTGGGTATTTGGGAAAAGGCAGGCTAGAGAGAAATGTCCAGCCACACAAGTCCAAGTTGGAAAACTGCCACAAAAGAAGTTTGAAGAATATATATATGTGCATGTGTTCATTCATCCTCATCCTTAAATGACTGGCAAGTAGTGGGGGCTCCACATTATACGTAAATCCACTAAAGTTACTTTGGAAGTGTGAGGAGATTTGTTCAGCTGCCCCATGTGGACTTTCTCTAAAGTCTAATGAAGAGCTAGGGTAGCTGCATCCTGAAGACTGTGACATGGCCCTAGTGACTTAGCACAGGACAAAGAGCTGCTCTTTGAATGTGGTGCAGGGACTTGCAGCTTTCAGTTGAGTATGGGCAGTGTTCTTCGAGGCTTGGTACCTGAGGTACAGAGGCTGGCACCTTTAGAAGCCTAGTGTGAGGTCTTTCTGTCTTCCTCTCCTTGGCTCATGGAAGTGCTCCTCTGACAAGTTCTATCACTGTTCTATGACTCACCACCCTTGATAAAACCCCAAACCAAGGAATCTTATACTTGAGGCTTTGAGTTTGTGGGCCCAACTTATATAACCCCTTAGAGATTTCAGTATAGTGACATAAAGCTAATTAACACATTTCAGTGGATGTAGAATGTAATTTTGTCTACATAGACCATTAAAGTCAACCAATATAGAGTGGGACAATTCCCTTTGAGATTCGTTCTCTCAGTGTAGATTACTTCAGTCTTCACCATTCAATACCTAAGCACTGCTTATATGAACAAATAAAATGATACATAGGATTTTAAAGATCAAATATGAAGGAAAGGAGAAAGACCTCATTAAATTTTAAAATGCTATTGGTTATGTGTCAAAACGATAAGTGTGTTATTATAATCATTGTTTCATTGTAAAAAATTAGTTTTATTTGTTTACATTTATCATGTTTAAGGGCTCTACTAAATACTTTAAATGAAAATGTAACTTGCATTATAATTCTTTTGACTCTTTCACCCCTAGAGTATGATTGTGAAAAGCTGTAAGCACTTACTGTGTGTCGATGGTACACTACACTGGGCCTCCTGTAACCTGCTGCTAATGAAAACGAAGAAGAAACAGATACACTAACATCTGTCTATAGATGCTGTAGTTGCATGGCCATATTCTGTGGAGTAAAGGTGTGTGAGGCCATATCACTGTGACACAGTGAATGTGAACTCTTGTTCTGCAGCTCGATTATTGCATAAGGCAGTAGCCATTTGATGTTCTGATTCTTAAGTTTCTTATATGTGTGATTTTAGTAGATGAGTTAATGTGGCTGTGGATTGACTATCTGATCAAAGGGGATTCGTTTATGGCAGTATAGTCTGTAGGACTTGGTGGTAGGATTTTCATTTTCAGAACATAGTAGCAAGTGGGTTATTTGCTTCTCTCCAGCTATCGATGAGTCGTTCAGCTGGAATGTCATCCTCCCTAGTCTAGATTGAGTTTTTCCTTCTTTCTCTCTTTCAAATTGTCTTTATGTTGTTATTTATGTTCCAGAGACTATAACATATGGTAATTGCTATGCCTCAGGCTATGACTCCATGCAAACTACAATGTGATTATTATTCATCTGGTTTTTTATTCTTAATGATTAATGGTATATTTTGTACTGGGCACTAATAATCACCTAATTGCTTTGTAGTTACCGAAATAAAATATAATGCTCTGTTAAAGATTTCTTCAATTGTGAGTCAAGGTTATTAATATGGAAATATCAAAGCCATCCTATGTTTAGGGCTCCTCATTTGGTGATGAGGGCAGCTTTTGTACACAAATCAGAGAACTCTGACCACACTGGCTGTTTTGATGATACCAGAGAGTCTCTGAACCTGTAACAATGCCCTGAGGCATGCTGGGAAATCACTGTGGCCTAAAATGAGGTCTGACTGATACAGCATAAGACACTTAAGCATTTTTTTTGTTTCTACTTAGATTTCGAATGAAACTGTTTCCCACTCTCCATTTTTTTATCTTCATATTCATGCTCAAATGTGTAGTGCCTGGATTTCTTTTTAAAAAAATAATTTCATTAGATTGAATTTTTGCTAATGTTTCTGCCACTAGAAAGGATAGCAACAGTTTAACCTTCCTTTTATTGAGTGGGAATTGAATTGTAAATGCACCCATGGAAAATGTAGCTGTCCAGAAGAGCAAATATGAAAATAGGCAAAGAATTATAAAACAGCTTCTATGGATGGAGTAGGCTATATTCGGAACTCACATTAAATTATACTGTTTACTCATGCTGGCTCACTCACAAGGTCATTGTCCTACACTGTGGCCTTTCAGAACACACACAGCTGAAATAAATTCACTAATGTCAGAATAAGGGTCTCAAAGCTGAAACAACAGATTCAAACACAATGTTATTTCAAAATACTGTTGTTTTGTTCCAAGAGGATCAGTCAGATATGTGCACATTTGGAGATAAGATTCTTAAATCCCATATATGAGGGAGCATGAATGCAAATCGTAGGGTTCCAGAGTAGATGGTGACTTCAGGCTGGAAAATAGTGACTATTGTTTAGAATTAAGGGCAATAAACTTGGTTGGACAGACGAGGATCATGCCATTTGTTTCTGGATGTACATGAAGTTTATGCTTTTTCTTAACTGTTCAGATATCATTTCATTTCAGTTTTCCATTGTGGAGAATAACTATTCACTGTGTCTATGTCTATGACCACCAAACAGTTATCTATGCGTGACCATTAATGACTTTGCACTGTATATCTTCAAGCTACCTGAATTCTAGGCATGGATCTAAAATTACCCACTAACCATGTTTACCTGGATATCATCCAAAGCCTCAAACTCTGCTTGTTCTGAATAAAATTAAATGCTTTTTACAAAAATCCAACTGTTTCTCTTGGACTGCATAGGTGTCCTCCTCTCCTTTAGAACATAACCCAGTGTTACAAAACCTCCCCATCTTTTAGTGCTGCCTTCTTTGGCTCTACTCAAATCAAAGACTGAAAGGAAGTTGCTCTACAGCGGTGATCATGTTCTTTTTGACTATGTTCATATGTAAAACAAGACATATAATCTACCCTTAGTCTTCTGTCCTATCTTCTGTCTGCCCCCTTGCTGGTCATGGAGAGAGACACTAGATTTCCCCAGAACCTATCAGAAAGATACCTCATCCAATTGGAGAGGGACAGCTGTGGGATAACCCCTCTGTATGCTGTGAATGTGTTTTATTACCATCGGTTAATAAAGAAGCTGATTTGGCCAATAACTAGGCAGAATAGGGCCATATAGAAAATCCAAGAGAGATAAGGGAGAAGAAGGGTGGAATCAGAGAGACAGCAGAAGTCACCTGGGAAGCAAGATGTGAGTAGCAAGCCATGAGCCTCGTAGTAAAATATAGACTAATAGAAATGGGTTAATTACTTGTAGGAGCTAATTAATAATAAACCTGAGCTATAGGCCAAACAGTTTGTAATTAATAGTAAGCCTCCGAGTGATTATTGTAAAAGGGTTTTGGGACTGGGCAGCACAGAAAAAGCTTCTATTTACAGATTACAACTGTCATGACTTGGGAAGATGCATATAGTGAATTGTGAATATTTAATTATAACAGCAAATAGCATCCATTGTAGAGAAGCCTCATTTTTTAAAAATATTTCCTAAGTTTCACAAGCAATTCGTTCATTACTCTTAGTCTCTGATTTTTGAGCTAATCTGCCATGATCTGTTTTAGTGGCTGGCTTTTTCTAGCCTACTATAAACTTCCCTAAGTTGCATAGATTATTAGTGAAGAAACCAAGCAATGCTATTTATTCACTTACTATGTATTTAATCTGTGCATGATGGCACATTCTCATTACCAAAGTTTTTCAGAAATGGAAGTAGGAAGTTCAGAAGTTTAAGGTCATCTTTGGCTACACAGTGAGTTGGAGACCAACCTGGGATATATTAGACACTATCTAAAAACAAAGCAAAACAAAATAAACAAAGCAATCGTAGTGAATGAGGATTTTAAAGGGTCAAGCACTGTGCTGTTTGCTCAGGTCCTAATAGATAATAACATTGATACCATCTCTGACCTAATGGAATTTGTATTCTATTTGTAAGCCTATCATCAAATAAGCAAACAGCAAATAAAAAATTAAAAATTTGATGTAGTATAAAGAAATAACCTAAGGGCTCCATATGTGTAGGGGATGATCTTTAACCTTGGAGATTAGGGGTGACAATGAGCTTGAGATATGAAGAGAAGGAAATGCATGCTAACCAAAGGCATTATTTTTTTATTGTTAAAAGAGAGATTTACAATTACTCCCCTTGTCCCAGGCCCTCCTGCTCCCCCCCCACCTCACCCCCTGCTTCCTAAAGAGGGGGCAAGGTATCCTGCCCTGTGGGAAGCCCAAGGCCCTCCCCCCACATCCCGGCTGAGGAAGGTGTGCATCCATATAGACTAAAAGCCAATACATGCAGAAGAGATAGGTCCCCGTGCCATTATCATTGGTTTCTCAGTCAGTCCCTGTTGGCAGCCACATTCAGAGATTCCGATTTGGTAATATGCTCATTCAGTCCTGGTCCAGCTGGATTTGATGAGTTCCCAATAGATCAGGCACCATGTCTCAGCTGATGGGCCTGTCCCTCGCGGTCCTGATTTCCTTGCTCATCTTCTCCCACCTTCTGCTCTTCAACTGCACCTTGGGAGCCCAGTCCTTTGTTCTGATGTGGATGTGGGTCTCTGACTCTATCTCCATCCATCAGGTGAAATTTCTATGGTGATGATCAAGGCATTCTTAATGATACAATCCAAAGTTGTGAAAAAAGGAACTGTATTTGAAGAGAAAGGGAAGGAGCCACAGACTGGTGGATAGTGAGTGTGAAGAGAAATGGAAAAGAGGATTTTAAAGAAGAACCTATGTCTTTAGGCCATGCCATGGTGAGGAGTTTACTTCTGGTTCTCAGCATTGGCATTTGTTTTAAGCAAAACAGGAGTGAAAGTTTGATGGAAGAGAGAAAGGGAGTGAGGAAGTGTTGGTCACACAGCCTCTATTTTCCAAGCCTTTTAGAATGAATGAGTGAGGGACAAATGTGACCACAAGGAGGTCCCTAGGTCAGAGCTGAAAGTGTACTAGACTTTCATCCACTGAGAAAATACTCAGTGCATACTGTATTCAGATCTTCTCTTAGGAAAGCAAACTGTGATAAAACGTCATCTCCACACATAAAGACATCCATCAGTAGAAAAAGGTTCAGACTTCTGTAGGATTGACATATATCAGCAGCACGAAACATGAGCCAGAGCAGCTCAGAAAAGGGAGGCATTGTCCCTGGGATAGTGCCAATCAAAAAGCCTCACAGTGGAGATGGCAATTAGCATGGTCCAAAGGTTGAGAGGAAGCTGACAGGTAGCCAGGTACAAAGAACTTTGCCTGCTGTTGTCCTCTGCGGTATACGGTTAGGATTGAAAGTCAGCTCTCAGATCTTGAGTCTGGCTGAAATATGGGGAACAGGGAGAGAAAGCTGCCTCTCTCTGAGCCCAGTTAGTATCAGCTTCAAGAGCAGCAGTTTTGCCTCCCTTCTGATCTTTTCCATTTTGCCTAATCGACATAGGCATTGGCAAAGAGACTATTGCTAATGAAGTTGAGCCGGCTTCATAACCCCTGGTGATTTGGCATGCTGTTCTATGGCTGAAGTCTCCACTTTGATTGGATGAGGCCCAAAGCAGAGAGTTGACTACTTCTGGTGATTAAAAGCTCCCTTGATGACTTTTTAAAGGGACTGTTCAAAGCTTTTAGTGCTGCTGAGTAGGGAATTACACTTCACCTCCCTAAAACTTTGCTAGCAAATGCTCACGGACACATTAGACTCTCTTTCCCACTGTACGACAGAGTAGAGAATTTTTTTTAAAAGTAGCAGCCTTTTAGTGGGAGGTTAAGTGATGCCTGTGTATATAATTTATAAGGCGCTCAGAACTTTCTGTACAAAAGCATATTGGAAAAGTAAAATTATCCTTACTTTCATTATTGTTAGGGTTCACTGTTCTCAGAAGAGATATTTGTTTCTGAGCTAAGGAGACAAGGCAAGATCATACGTGAAAGAGGGAATAGATGTAAATTAAGGGGTGAACAGCCAAACCAGATAGGATGAGCAGTGTAGGATATTTATTTTCCCTTGAAATGGTAATCATTGTATGGTTGATGTTAGCCACTTTTCTGAAAGCATTGTTGAGAATGACGGGTTGGTTTGCGTGTGTGCATGGGTGTGCACAAACTATCCATAACTATAAATTATTTGGAACATCTGTTTTATTTCTGCATAGACGCATTCTATAGATGAATGGTCAGATTTCATAATTAGCATCAGGGTGCTTGCAGATTGAGATGCAGAAAAGAAGATAATGTACTTTTGTCTATCTGCTTCTCATTAAAGGTTGGCTCTTCACACTGGTACCTTATCAGGATTTAGACATTATTATACCCAGGGGGCGGGAATGGGAATGGAAGAATAATGTGAAGTCTGATTAATGTTTCAGTCCCTTTAGGATAAAAAAGGCACAGGTTAAATCAATCTTTTCCTATTATTATCAAATTAAGTAAAACCTTATAGGATGTTTTTAGACTATATATCTCAAATATATTTATGTTAGGATTATATGTGACCATGTACAATAACACAACATTGGAAACAGAGAATTAGGTAAAAAAAAAAAAAGTTGATTGTTTCCTTGGTTAAAGAGGACTAGAAGCAGGGAGAGCTAGGGTGAGTGTTCCTTGTTACTGGGACCCTGCTCCTGTTAGTTTATTATTCTGCCATTCCTTGCAGGTTGCCTCTACCAGAATGACTCGTTTGATTACAGCTAACCTATTAACATTCCTTATAGCTGGAGGGAACAAGGTGTTGTTGTTGTTTTTAAGTGTATATTTTCTTTGCCAGTAGACTACATAGACATCTTACTAAGCCTACTTTATGTATATATATATATGTATATATATGTATATATATATGTATATATATACATATATATATATATATATATGCAGAAATGCCAAGCTTAAAGGGAGGTTGTCATACTGACTTTCTTTAATAACAGTGAGCAAACTGCAAAGCCAATTAGTAACTTCTGTTATATCCAGACTGATTTGAAGTACTTTTTTTGAGACAAGAAATATGTAGTTTCGTTTAAATTTGGTTGGTTTTGCTGCATGCAATTAGATTTTATGGGGTACGGTGGCGTGGAGTGACTGCAGTACCATATTCTAGTCTAACTTAATACGTCCAGCTTCAGCAGCCTTGTCTTTAAATAAGGAGTGTGTGTTATGGGCCCTCTAGGAATGCTCTTATTTCTTAGTACCTTCCTTCGTTTGCAAGGGTCTTTAATTAAGCTAGTCATGTCTGCATATCTGTTCTCACATGTGATGGTGTATGTAACTTACTACCCTTTCCTAGAGGAGATCTATGTGTAAAATCAGTCACATTGATGAAGAATGGCAACTCGTACTTTTCAATTTTTACACTTTTCTTTCTTTATGAAAATGATTGCGCTGTTCTCCCTTCGTTACAGTGGCTGGGCTTTAAACTGCTAGTGGCCCTACTGCTAAGGCCTTAGCTTGTGGGGATTTCTGTTCCGCCAGACAAAGGCTCTGTTGCTGCCGCTAACGGAAGCTCTAACTAAATCTCTACCATTCTAGTAAAACTGGAATGAAAACCTGTGATCTCAGAGAGCTAGAGTAGCAACTGACTCACTTTCTCTCTTTGCTGGCATCACAGGGAAGCCACTCCCTTCCACCTCTGAGCCAGCTACAAAAGCCCACTAAACTCCTCCCTGCTACTTCCTGTCAATCAGTTGCTAACCCCGCCTCCCTGAGAGGGACTGAGTTTATTTAACTAATGTAAATGAAGCACATTCTTACAGAATTAACACTTGCAACATGAACAAATGTACACATCTTTGCCTAGCTTAAGAATTATCCCACAACAGGATTGCACTTAATGTACAGTTGAAATGCTGAACGTCTCAGCTGGTCATCGTTTTCTTCTTTTAAATCAGAAGCTGACTTTCCCTCTGAAAGAACAGCTCTCAGGTCCTTCCTCCTTCCTTCCTTTCTTCTAATTATTTTATTTTATTTTTTTAGACTCAGCCAAACACAAGGAGCAGTTATTTAAAGTGAACAGAATCACCATTAATTCATCTGATAATTCTGCAAAGATCTTCAGAAGGCCAAGTGGTTCAGACCAGTTGAAAGGTCCCCAGATTTTTAGAGTTCATCATCCAGAGATTTTTTTTAATTTTTTTTTTTTTTACTGATTTTATTGAGCTCTACATTTTTCTCTGCTCCCTTCCCTTCTTCTCCCCTCCCTACAAACCCTCTCCCATGGTCCCCATGCTCCCAATTTACTCAGCAGATCTTGTCTTTTTCTACTTCCCATGTAGATTAGACCCATGTAAGTCTCTCTTAGAGTCCTCATTGTTGTCTAGGTTCTCTGGAATTGTGAATTGTAGGCTGGTTTGCTTTGCTTTACGTCTAAAAGCCACCTCAGGTTCTTTCTTGTTTGCAGTGCTGTGGCTTTGGTTCTGCTCTCCGTGGGAATCCTTCATCTAGAACTGTCGGAATTGTGTTCTTAAATATGTGGTGTGGGAAAGTCTCTGGGACTTTAGAGATGCCGGGGCATTTTGAAGCTAACATCACTGGAAGACCACAGGGTGAGCAGTTGTGTTCCCTGCTTAGTGCACAACATTTCCATCAGTTACACAGAGTGGGCTTCCCTCTTCCTGAGACTTTGTGCTGCTTGGTTACTGTTCCAAATGTCATCCCAGCTGCATCCCTTAGGGCACTAGGTCTGTGGCCTTCCAAACTACCTTAGTATGTCTTAACAAAAGAATTGTGAAACACATGTGTAAGAACGAGGAGGAAAAAGCAAGCTGAAGCAATAAAAATGAAAGGTTACTGGTTATATCTCTTAATTGCTGTAATTCTTAACATAATAAGGAAAATAATTCTGAAGTGCTATCACCTTCCCCAGATCCTATGAACTAAGGTAGAAGTGTAAACAAATGCAAGGACTAAACACATACACATCTGTACACATTCACATAGAGAGAAGCAACACACACACACACACACACACACACAGATTTTTCTAAAATCTTAGATTTTATGATATATTTAAGTTCAAGGAAATAAGTCATTGGTATTCAAACAATGCCATTTCAAAAATCTACTCTTTCTGAGGTAAAAACAGAATAAAACCTAATAAAATTGTATTTTCTGTTTGTGGAGGTTTATTATAAAAGTAAAAATAACGCTTAGTCTTTTATCTCAAGAGCATCCATCTAGGTGTACAAAACCAAAAAAAAAAAAAAAAAACAGTTTAAAGAAAGCTTTCTAGGTCCCTGAATTTGAAAGCTGTAACTGAACACAGCAGAAGGGAACTAAAGCAAAGCTGCGTCCACATGAAATGGAAAGAACTTCGTTGTGAAAAATGACACTCTCTGTACCAATGCTTTCCAAGTGAAGATGCATGTTTATAAATTATCTTAATGATCTGAGAGACATCCATTTCCACCAGCAGTGATTCAGCATCCACACAGACAATCTGAGAAGAAGCAGGATTCTTTCCTGGCCCCCTGCAAGTATAAGGCTTACCTCAGGGCTCTTTTCCACCCTCAGAAGCCCCCAAACCCTTCAGTGGGAGTCAGCTCTCTTAAGGACCAAGGAAGATAAGGAACATGGTAAAAGAAATGTTGGGTGGGTTAGGGCCAGGGTAGAGTCAATCTCAGCTCTCATTGTGACTTGTTTTTGGACACTCCCGGGTGCAGGGGCCTGTCTGCTTTGAGTGACCCTGATTTCTCTTGGCTGCAAAACCACCTTGCAGCTGAAAAGCTAAGGGGATGGAACATTATAAGGTAAATGCTGAGTGTCCTAGGTAGCCTATGCCTGGCCTGCCTTCTTACTAAGGAATCATTCTCCCAGCTGGTTACTAAGACAGGAAAGATAAAAGAGAGGAAGCAAAGGAGCAAAGGATTCTGAGTCCCTCCTCCTTCATCCTGGCTTCATTATGCTTTTAAATTTTGGACTCAGATTACCAACCAGAGAGAAGAAACAATTCCCCCAAAACCAGAAATCCTCTGGATGTAAATAAAAGGTCCTGAATGGCATTTTAGTTTTCTCCCCATGAATTGATATGCAAATTTCTAATTTACTTAAAGCACACTGTCATGCATTATAATAAAGTCTAATACACGCTTCCATGTAATTATGCATAATAACCAGTGATCAGGGGGAGGAGGAAGGAGAGAAGGGAATTGTGTTCCCAGCTGGCCCGGCACACCTGCAAATCCCAGACAACTCCTTTCAGTGTGGAGGAAACAAGATAATGACAGTATGATATTAAATACAAACATTAATTCTTGGGAACAAAACATAAGGAAGAGGTCTATCAATTAAGATATGTGATAGTGAGCAACTTAAATCACATCGTGCACAAGCTTAAAGAAAAAATAACGACCAAGCAGAATGAAAACTTTAATTTTCTATTTCCTGTCGCAATGCAAATGCTGTTAGTCTTACTTTCACTTTTTTTTCTTGGAAGGAAGCTTCATCTGAGCCACTTGAACTGTGTGCTGAGGCTGCTGCCTTGTGTGCATTTGATTTGAGACCTATGTTGCAGTAACGGCCTCTCTTGTACCACTCCTTACAGCAAGGAGTGTTAGGAGTTCAGTGGGGCCCCAAGTCGTTAGGAAAGAAAACAATCTGAGGCAGTGCTTTGTTAGCAGGAAAGGACCAATCTTTGTGTAAATTTGCTGTTTGTGGTCATTGCAAGCCTTGTGGTAGACTGCTTGAGGCATTAACACGTGTGATTCTATATGTAGGACAATAGTTCTGATGTGGCTCTGCTTCCAATATCCATTAATTAGAAGCTATGTGATCTTGGGAAAGTTACTTAAGCTTTGCCAAGATTCAATTTCTTTATGAATTCAATGGGAATTAGAACAGTATTATAAATACTTGTACACTAAAGTATAACATGAAGTAGTAATCAAATAGTTAGTGCTAGCATGTAAACATACAAAAATTTTCTTACTATAGCAATCATAACAGAATAGAGTTGATCCACCATGCTTTATATATATATACAAAAGGAACTGTAGATTATAAAATTTCCTAAAGACCTTTTTATATTTAATGCCATGTATTGGTCAAGAATTGTCAATGGAAGATGGGAGAAGAAGCAGTAAAAGTTTACTGAATTACTAATTTTATACTGTGAACTCTAAGTTGATGAGTTTCTCTGTGTTGCCCCAAGAAGACCATTCTTTGGAACATGTTCCTGACATAGTAGTGATATAAAATCCATGAAATTCCTTTTTCTTCTGTTACATAGTAGAGACATGGATGCATAGCTATTTTCCAGACGTGCCTCACTAAGACAGATATCTCTCCAGACTCCTGTTTATTTAGCTCTACAAGGATAAGCAGGATTTTCCCGTGATATTCCCTGTAGAGTCTAAGAATGGTTCAGGGGTTAAGAGAACTTGCTCTTGCAGAGGGCCAGGAGAACCAGGGTTTGGTTCCCAGCACCCACTTGTTGCTCTTGCAGAGGACCAGGAGGACCAGGGTTTGGCTCCCAGCACCCACATGGTGACTCACAACCAACTCTAACCCCAGTTCCAGTGATCAGATGTCCTCTTCTTGCCTCTCTGAGCATCAGAACTGCACCTAGTATAGATCCTTGTATGCAGGCATGCATTCATACCCATAAAACCTTCTTTACAAAAGAGAGTGCCAGAGTCATGAAAGTTCAGTGAGATGTATGTAAGACTACAGATAAAGTATAGAAATTTATACATGTGAAATCTAGATAGTCAAGTTCTGTAAAATATCAACTCCAATGCAGCAACCCAGTCCTCTAAGCACAAGATGTAGGATATCTTAGAAGGCTCAGATTTCTGGTTGTATCCCAGTACAGAAGACCCTGGGAAAGGTCATTGAATGTTGGCCCATTCAAGAGGAGAATCCTTGATTTCTTTATTTTAGAGTTATGTCATTAATGCTTTGACTTCTGAGAAATTTAGTTTGTTGTGTAGTTGTGTTCTGTGTCCTATTATGCAAACTTTGGGTGTTGAAATAAGGAAACACCTCAGCATAGATCTCAAGTATTTGAATACTGGAAAAGTTAGTTGATGCTTGTTGGTACACTTCACGAAGTGTCTGGACACCAGGTTGTGCTAACAAAGAGATCCTTTCTTGGAGTAGGAAGGTTCATATGTATTTCTGTGCTTTGATTGGTTAAATAAAGACTCTGCCTAGCTTGTAAGATAGGTCAGCCCTTAGGTGGGTAGAGTAGACAGAACGGAAGTTCTGGGAAGAGAGAAGGAAGTGAGTCAGTCGCCATGAGGCTCCCGTCGCAGATGGAAGCAAGTTAGACCTTTCCAGTAAGTCACCACATGGTGACTTACAGACTTTTATAATGGGTTAGTTTAGATGTGAGGGCTAGCCAAGAAAAGTCTGGTGATAATGGGCCAGGCAAAATTTAAATGAATCCAGTTTGTCATGTGGTTATTTCAGGCATAAGCAAGCAACCAGTGGCTGAGCAGGCCGGTGGCTGGGGGCTGGGAGCCAGGCGCTGGGAACATAACCCACACCTCTCCCCCATTTACAACACTTTCTTGCTGAATGTTTGAATACATCTCTCACAGCTTGTTTTCAGCAGTAATTTTGAGCAAAAGTCACAAGATCTGTACTGAATGATATGTGTTCTTAGTCCTTCCTCTGAACTTGGGGCTATTGATAGATTTGTGGGCATCACTGCTGCCACATGGATCTCAGTATTTAAGGAGACTGGAATATAGTCTGCAATGCTGCAATACAATACAATGCTGCAAATTTTTGAGAAACGCAGGTGCAGAGAAGAGCCTTGGACTGATCTCTGTATAGCAGAGAAGGCTGAGAGAGGAATATGCAGTGGAATTTGAAGCAAAGAATACACTGGAGCTGTGACTGTTGGGCACTGAAGTAACTATGAAAAGAAGGCTGTGGACGTGATTGGGGAATTGAAGATGCTTAATCTGTACCAAGAGGGACATACTTTCCGGTTAGCAAATATTTTTTATTTTATAAGGTACTGGATCTCTGTCTTACAGCCTCAACTCTACTGTGATAGTGTGAAAATTGCCATAGATAAAATGAACCAAATGAACTTGGGCTGGGTGTATTGGGCCATACTTGTAACAATATTGAGAAGTTCATTATTTAGGTACACAGAATCCAAGTTGTTTTCTTTCATGTTATCTTCTAGTTTTATGTTGTATTTTTTTTCCTTTTTTTTTTTTTGGTTTTTAAATTTCTGGCCAAAGTGTAGAATAAAAAGAAAAGTAAGATAGACTGGTTCATTTTGTGTCTTTATGACATGAAATCATTCATAAAGCTGCACATGGGATTTTCTATTTCACTTGAGGCATATCAGGTGAATATTTATATCACTAAATGCACAGTCATTAGTGAACATGAATTACCTCTGAATGGAGGCTTTACAGTAGGCTCTGTGTTTAAAGTCAGTAGCTTGACTGTTTAAAGATGGCTTCATTCAAGCATTGTGATTTTGCGATTGCTGGGTGCAGGGCCTTATGGGAGCTCCTATGCTCTCAAGGAGGAGACCTTTTCTCTTTCTCTCTCATTTCCTGGCTGTGAGGTGAGCAGCTATTCTGTCATGTACACCACACTGTTGCTACCAAGCATCCCAAGTAACAACTGAAGTTATAGGTTCACTGGACCATGGACTGAAGCACCTAAAACTATGAGGCAAAATAAACCTTTTCGCCTTATAAGTTAATTAATTCAAGAGTTTTGTTATAGTGATGGAAAGCTG
>JAQHUG010000017.1:10238492-10263192 GCA_028555095.1 Dicrostonyx torquatus | reverse complement strand
ACAAACTGAAAAGACAGAGTAGTATAGGGATCATAGAAAAAAATAACTGTTAGTCAAAAGAATTATGGGTATGGGAGGACTACAAAGAGAACAAGCTACAGAAATGTACAGACAGTCAGCCATATAAATCATGTGAGTGTTAATTTGTGCATTAATGTCATAACACTACGCATAAAGATGACTGAAAGGGAGAAAGACAACCCTGGAAGTCATAGAAGGCTTGGGATAGTTTTTCCACAAGTCAGAGTTGAAAGGGTTTTGTATTATGTTCAATTGTTTAAAAAATAGTTTTTTTAACTATATGGAGTACAAAATTTGTACCATATGAAAGGCTACTCCAGAGTGCTGAAATAAAACTTGAAGCACAGTTTTACCAGACTGAAGAATCACATTCTAAATTATCTGTGCCAGAGAAAACCTCAAGAATTTGAAGAAGAAAAGAAGGTTCCTTACATAATAATTATGCAAAACTTACTAAGTATGGTAAAAATGATATACTGTGAGGGGGAGAAGGAAATAAGACAATTGTTGAGAAACAACAAAGAATCAAAACTCAGCCCCAGATTAGCCAGGGGTGGTGGAAGGAAGCTAGTGAGCTTGGTGCCAGCCTTGGCTACACAGACTTGTCTCCAAAACCAAAACCCAAACCTAAACCACCACCACCGCTACCACACCCTTCACTACCTCCAAATGGGAAAAATAGCAACACACCCCATAAAGACACCACTTCCGGTGAAAATCCCACCTCACCTCCCCAATTTATATGGAAGACCAGATAATAAATCAGAGTATTAAAACAGTTAGAATTGTATCTTTTATTTCAAGAAGGAAGAAAAATCCTTAGAATGTAAATGAGAAACAGAAAGAATTTAAAAGTCCATTTCAAATTTCTAGAAGGGACAAAATAGTGTCTAAGGTGAAAAACCCACTGGATTAAATTGATGGCAGATTATAAAGAGTAAAATAAATGCTTAATGAACTTTAAGGTGTAGCGAAGAAACTTCCTAAACTGAAACACAAGAGGAAAGGTTGGTTAAAATTAATACTTTTATGTTACCATGGTAAGATATTGTGACCAAAAGCAACTTATGGAAGAACAGTCTTATTTTAGCTTAAAGTCCAGAGGCAATGTCTGTAATGGGAAGGGAGGAATGGCAGCAAGCAGCCAGAGCAGGAAACTGAGTGGTTATTTCTTAGTAACAGGCAAGAAACAGACAACCAACCGACAGAAGTGGGGCCAAACTAGGAACCTTAAACCTCACACTTAGTGGCATACTTCACCAAGTAAGCCTCCATCTCTTAACTACATCTTCATCCATCTCCATCCATCTCCATCCATCTCCATCCATTTCCATCCACAACCTTTCCAAACAGTATCAATCAATGTTGCAAGGAGGTGCTTGTTTGTCCTGGCCACCCAGAACCGAAATAATCACACAGGAACTGTATCAATTAAATCACTGATTGGTTCATTAGCTCTAACTTCTTATTGGCTAACTCTTACATATTAATTTAACTCACCTCCATTAATCTGTGTATCACCACGAGGTCATGGCCTACCAGCAAAGGTCCAGCATGTCTATCTCTGGCTGTGGATCCATGGCGTCTCTCCTACTCTGCCTCCTTTCTCCCAGCATGCCGTTTAGTTTTTCCCTCCTACCTAAATTCCATTCTACCCTATCACGCCAAGCAGTTTCTTTATTCATTAACCAATGAAAACAACACATAGACAGAAGGACCTCCTACACCATTCAACAATGACTAAGTATTAATATGTGACCCTATGGGGAAAATTTTTTTCATTTAAACCACAATACCAACATTGTAGATTTAAATGAAATTGCATCAATGATAGCATTAAATTCAAATGAATTATCAGGTACTTCAAATAAAAAGCTAATATTTCATATTGCCTAAAGACCAAGATCCAATTATATACTGGTTACAAGCTAAGCACTATACATTTAAATGCACATATTTAATCCCAAATGTGGTGGCGTCATTCAACTCCTCTCCTCAGGGCTCATTGTGCTCGGTGGAAGAGGAGGTAGAACGTGTGGAAAGAAAGGCCAGTAGGGATGAGAGACACCAAGGAAACAGTGCCTTTCAGACCCAGCATGAACGACAGAAGTATGACCTCATGGAGACTGTAGCAGCATGCACTGGGTCAGCACAGGTCCTGGCACTGAGAGGGGAAGTGGATGGGAGCTCCCATCCCTAAGCTACAAGCTATCTCTAGTTACCCGCTACTTCAGGAAACATCAGCATAATACAATCTTACTGGGTGTGCACACCACTCCAAAGGGCAGGCACCATGCCCAACAGTAGATGGCCAACACAAAGCAAACTCAATAGTAATTTTGAAAACAGTTTGTTTTGTAATACTTTGCTCATTTTTTTAACCCTGAGGGTCTTTTTGCCTAAATATTATATCCCATCATGTGTTTTTATGAGTTTTGTGTATGAGCCTGTGTATCTCTGCCTGTGTATGTGTTTCTATGCTTTTATTCCTGTTGGTGCGTTTTGTTTTATTCTGGTTTGATTATTTTCTATTTGCCTGTTTCTAAAGAGAGAGGGAAAGAAGTCTTGAGGTTGGACAGATGGGCATTTAGGGAGGATCTGGGAGGGGATGAGGGAGGGGAAACTGTAATCAGAATATATTATAATGGGAAAACTTTGTTTTCAGTAGAAAATACTAAAGATAGAAATAAATATATAATAATAAATAAAATTAAATGCATATAGACTAAGTAGATTTCAAAGCAAATAAAATGATCATGGGTTAAGAGCTTAGTTCTATAAGCATATAAATCATTAAATTATAAAGCATTAAGACATTGTAAGTAAAAATATTGCACCAATAAGCAGAGTATCAAAGTACACAACTGGGGCTGGTGGTTTAGGCCTGCAATTACAGTCACTATGGGAGCTAAATCAGATAGACTACAAATTCAAGCCTACCTGGGTACAGAGTGGGTTCAAGGCCAGCCTGAGTAATTTATCATGACCCTAATTTAAACTAAGAAATGCAAAAGAGTTGGAGGTATAGCTCAGTGGTAGAGTAGTTGCCTGGCATGCACTCAGCCTGAGATTCAAACCAACCCGAAACATGAGAGGGATACAGAGAAGATAACCAACTTCCCAAATTTAAGAGGCAGCATCAATACTTCTCTCTTAATACATGTCATAGGTCTTCATATAACCAGGCATATGGAGCACTTCATAAGTAACAACTACTTTATCATCTTTCTGTTTATAAATCTCCAGATCCAGTAAGTGTAGTATAAACATTCTTTTCAAGTAAATGCAACAATAACCAAGAACACATGATAGGATTTTATCTAATTCTCAATTAATTAAATGTCTTCAAGTCATAGAAAGTATGTTATCTGACCAATGGGATTCAGAAATCAATAACACAAAGTATTAAGAATATTTTCAATTTTTTTAGTTAAAAATTGAACTCAGGGCTTTGAACATAATTAACACACTCTCACCACTGAAATATACTCCCTGATGCTTCCTAAACATTTTAAAAATAAACAGTCCACAACCTAAATATAAACAGTCCACAACCTAAATATAAACAGTCCACAAATTCATAACAAGCAGAAACCTATAAAATGGAAATAAAGCAGGTGAAAATCAGTGAACCTGAAGATAGAAATCAATACAATTAAACTTTAGATAATCTAATCAGAAGAAAATCACAGAAAACCCAAGTCAACATCAGTGAGTAGGGATATGTCTACATAGGCTTCACTGCAGGCACAATGGATTAAAATAATTAAAGCTTGCTCTTCATTTCATCTCAGTAAACCAAAGAATTTAGACAACAATGACCAAACTCATTGCAAGACACTGTGTTAGCTTTCTAACACTGTGGCCAAAAATCTGAGATACACAATTGATAAAGAGGAGGCTTCTTTTGGTTTATAGTTTCAGAGTTTGCAGTCTGTGGTTACGTGGCCCCATCACTCTGAACTGTGGCAAGCCCAAATTCTCAGAAAGGAAGGCTGCATTGGAACAAAGCTGCATACTTCCTGTTAATTGGGAAGCAAAGGGAGAAAAGACAAGAGACTTTCTCTAGAAACCCCACCCCCTGACAGGACATGCCCTGTGGTGAGACCTCTCCCACTTCCTTCTTCTAAGGTCTACCTCTAAAAGGGTCTACCATTTCCCCAAAGCACCATCAGTTAAAATCAAACCTTCAACTCATGGTCCTGTGAGGAGGCCTTTAAGTTCTGTGCTGTGATAGCTACAAACTTGTAAAGTATTTCCAAAAATTAGATAATGTACACATCAATCTAGCAGACAATTTGTAAGGCCTACAAAAATAATTTTTATATCCCAAGAATATAAAAATAGTTCCATGTTCCAAGTCAGTTAATGTAATTCACATAAACAGATAAAGAGATAAAAATCCATATGATCTCAAGAGATACAAAAAAATCATTTAGCATAATTTGACATCCATTTCTGAAAGAAATCCTCAGCGAAATTGAAATAGAAAGGCAGTTCCTTAACATAATTGAGAATACCAACAGAAAGCCCAAGGGTGACAATGCATTTAATGTGGAAACTCTGATTGCTTTTTATGCATAAGACAAAGAAAACAATGATGTCTGCTTTCAAGGCCCCCTTTTCCATCCTGTACATCTAAGGGCTCAGATGTAGTGAGACACAAGACAGAAACATCATGCTTCAAGATTCTATGGAAGACACTCATTTGCCAATAAGACGATTTCAAAAGACATTGTGCAGACTGAGTGTTTGTATCCCTTCTACATTCATGTTAAATCTGATGGAAGATGCCAAGCCTGATGATGTTTGGAAACAAAACCTTTGAGAGGTTACGAGAATGGGACACTCATGAATAAAATGGGTGTCTCTCCAACATACACCAAAGACTGCTTTGCCCACACTTCTTTATTGTGGCTAAGACCTGTACTCAGAGTATCACAAAAACAAATAGGAATCTATTCTTACTTTAGTGACATCTCTAGGGTTTTTCCCCTTCTACGTGAATTTATGGTGAGAAGATGACTATTTTTGAGCCAACAAATATACCCTCACTAGACTTCTGGCTAGTCAGTTGGGACTGTGAGAAATAAGTATCTGTTGTTGTACTACCCATCTATGATATTCTCTTATAGCATCCTGAAAAAAGTTAAGATAAACACAATAGATGTATGGTTATAAGAATAATTTTAAAAACCTTATTGATGCCATTATTTATTAGGGAAATAAGAATTCAAACCACATGGGCCAGGGAGATGGTTCAGTGGGTAAAGTGCTGGTTATATCTACATGAGGACCCGAAATAGAGTTCCCAGGACCTATATAAAACCTACATAAATACCTCCACACACCTGTGGTCCCAGTGTTTGTATAGCAACATGAAAAGAAGAGAGACAGGAGTTTCCTGTTAGCATATGGGTACCTTGGGGTACACCCAGAGGCACAAAACAAGAGAAACCCTGTCTTAAACAAGGTAGAAGGTGAAGCCCTACATCCAGTGTTGCCTTCTAACCTCCATGGACATGTTCTGCCCTCAAAATGCAAATACACATATATACACACACACATCACATGCACAAACATACACAGACATAAAGATACAAAGTACACAATGAAATGTTTCTGTAGACAGAATAGATACAAATTTTCAAAGGGACGTAAACATAGCCTTCTGTATTGCCCAATATTTGTGAGGACCACTTTGTGTGGGAGGATTAAAAAGCTAAAGCTATCATATGGCTCAGTGCTCTCTCCTAAGTATGAAAGCATATTTATATAGGAAGCTCTTTACTTGGGATCACCTCAAACACGAATAATGGAGAAATAATGAATTACGGCATTTCCATCAGACAGAATACCACACAGCAATAACAATTGAGATAGCACGTGCAGCATCACAAATGAACATTAGGTGTGCTATGCTCAGTGGGAAAAAGTCAGAGTCAAAGGCTCCCTATGGGATCATCAACGTTCATGGTATTTTAAAGAACAAAGCAGGACATCAGAAGAGAATATCAGTGTTGGTCAGGTAAAGGAGGTGGGGAAAGAGGTGGGTTGTGAAGAGACACGGACTAACGACTTAGCATCCTAGAACTGCCTTATCTGTTTGTTGTGATGGTTATGTTGCTGCAGATGTTTACAAAAATTCAAGAATGGTCTTAAATAAATGTGATTTTAGCACATCAAATTTCACTTTAATTTTTCTTAAACAATAAAAACATTACTGCACCTGGAAATGAGCACTCGATAGTTCACTCTTTATTAAAAGGGAAGGATCAGAAAAGATAATTAAATAGTTATGTGTAACAAATGGCATACGGCAGGGACAGAGAGAGGGAGATTAAAAGAGTGTGCTGAAAGGCTTTCTGGAGGAACAAAAGGTAATGGCACGACCTGCACTTATGAGCGATCCTTTCCTAATCTTCCAGTTCTTTCCATGCCATGGATTACACCTTCCTATTAGCCAGAATGGAAATGCACCCACAATACCACTTTACAGACAAAGAAAACTGACTTCTTTGTCCTTCTCTAAAAGGCTCTGTTTCTATTCCATCCAGTCTCTTTCCATATTTTCACAAAGGAAGCTGCCAGAAGCAGCTGAGGAATTGTGAAACAGTATGTTGAAATTGGTAAAGACTGATTTTGACATTTTTTCTCTGACAACCTTTTGATTAATTTTCTGCTTCATTAAAACCCTTAATTAAATTAACACCGGGTGCAGTAATCGCCTTGACATATTTTGTGTATCAGCAAACAGGGCCTCAGCCTTCAAAGGCGGTGGATAGAAGGGAAGGGTCAGTCATTTGTGGGTTGTGGCTAATAACAAGGGCTAAGCTGGGAGCTTTCCCAAAAGTCCAGCTGGATTTGGGCAGTGGTGTGTCCTGAGAACATGGAGGCGGGGGGTGGGGGTGGGGGTGGGGATCGGGTTGTGCGGATGGCTTCATCATGGTCAGATTGAAGCTTCCCATCCTAGTACTACTGTCTGCTAGCCCATTGCCCCTCATTTACCCTAATCTACACCACCGTGGACAAGATATTACAGCTCGACACCCCTGAATTAGACCTCTTATTCCACATGGTCCATCCTGGCTTTTACCCTTAGCGTTTACATAGATAGCTATGCAGCCATCTTTTTATGTGTGTTGAAAATGAGGTGCCAGGACTCATCTCGAAATTTTCTAAAAGCGATAAATTGATCATTTTTAAAAGTTCCTCTTTCACCTCTTCCCATATGCTGGGTTTAGCAGCACATATGCGCCTGTTGGCATGATATCTGTCCCTGCATTGTATAGGACTTCAAACATGGAGATGGGGGAAGGCAATAAAAAAAACAAGGGTCTTCAATGTATGAAAGTTGGTAACACACGATTCCAAATGTATTGATTAAGGTCAATTAAAAATAAGTATTGACATTCAAATTTTCCATTAACAGTATAAATTTTACTCGGTATTTCCTGGTAACTTTGATAGACACAGATTGCAGGTTGCTCCCAGCCTTCTGAAACTGTGAATGGGACTGGTATTCTTTTTTCCCTTTCAGGCACTTGCATGTGCCCGGTGTAGGTGTAGACATAAGCTACACAATAAACAGTAAACAATAGAAGTTTATCACTTTTATTTTTGTTTGGTAACAGCGTATCCAAAGCTGTTCTTCCTGTCTAAGGAAGGCTATATGGGTTAAATTTATCTCTATGGAAGCTTCTCTGTATCCAATAAGTTCAGTTGCTGTCCATTCCTTGGTCCACTCAACACAAGATAATGAAGTACTTGTGTATCTAGCATGCTTTGGAAATGGAGATGAAAAAGTTTCTGTCTTCAAAGATGTCACTACCAGAAACGGAGATTAAAGTTAACAAATGTGAATGCAGACATCCATACATAGAAAACTAAATTCAACAAAGTGGACAGATGGTCTAAGTGTTGCTGGAGTCACCAGTGCTGATGCCAATTTATTTTTATTCTTGACACAGAGTTCTCCTATAGAGCCCAGGCTGCCCCGAAACTTGTGGTCATCCTGTTCCTGAGCACAGGGATTGCAGATTGTGCCACCACACCTGCCATCTGATGTTGAATTTTGATACTGGGAAGACATTTAAGTCTACGGACAGCAGGGATGTTCCAGGAAAAAAGGGGGCATCGCCTGAAGACAGAGATGTAGATTCAAGGACAGAAAGGAAGAGGAGCATAGGAGGTGAGAGGGAGGGAGAAGGCTGCCTGCTGCAGTGGGGGCTACAAGAGGATTCTGGATGGTTCAGGAGAGGAGTGGCAGAAACAACCGAGGGAAGTGTATGCCTTCAGCAAAGTAAGAGTTGTGAAATGGTCCTGGGAGTTGTGAGATGCTGTTGGTAGGAGTTTGCCTATGCACAGGTCTTTGAGGTGGCAATACAGAAAAGGGAGATGATATTCAGAACACGGTAGTCAAACAGGAAGGAGGCTAAAAAGGAAAAACAAAATCCAATCTGGAAACAATGAGAGCTTGAACTAGAAGGAAACAGGACAGAGGGTGGTGTGTAATAAAAGCAGCTGCATCTCATTAGGTAAACAAAAGGAGAGCTACTGTCGGCACTAGTCAAAGATACAAACCTCATGGGAAGGCTTTTTTAAAACTATATCTCTTAAAGTCAAAATATAAAACAATCTCCATGGTTACGGCACACAGCCTTGTATTGGGTGATTCAGATCACAGCACACATTGTTTTATCTGGAACACTTTATTTTTACAAAGACAAGAGCAGTTTGATAGGAGAGGCAGCAGCATTTCCAGAAGAGACCTAAAGAATGTTTGGCCAGAGTGTGTGGGAGGTGGAGGCTGTGCTGTGTTTGCAAGTGGTAGCCTGAACATTAACTCCTTTATCCCTTGAAGTAGTCTTCTGGTGGCCTTCATGCGATATTTGAGAAGCTGCAGAAAACCACAGGGAGATTAAGTCACTACAGTAGTTTATAGTTGGCAACGAAAAATGGGAAGCTTCTATAATAATTCCTGACAAAATTAGGCATTGGTTCAGTATTAGCGATTGCTATGACATCACTTTTTCACTCATTCATTGTTTATTACAGCTGGTTAGTGAGTTTGTTTCAAGTATGATAACTGTGTCTTAAGACAGATCCTTGGAGGGCGGTGGAGTCAGTACCATGCAATGAGAAGACTGTGCTCTCAGGGTGAGCATTTATATGGCCTGTTTGATCAGGAGCAGAGCTTCTTTGGGGCAAGAAACTGAGGCATTCTATGCTTAGGTTTCCTTACCCATAAACAATGCATTTGAGAGCTAAGAACGTGATACAATTGGTAAGATAGTTCCCTAACAAGTAAAAAGCCCTGGGTCTAATGCTCAGCACCTCACAGAACCTGGGAAGGTGATGTATGAACACCTGTCATCCCAAACTTGGGAGTTGGACGCATGAAAAATTTCAAAGTCATTGTTAGTTGTATAGTGAGTTCAAGATCAGGTAGGCATGTTAATTTCCTTCAAATATATTTTTTAATTTGTCTTCAGTAAAAATTATGAAAATTGAGAAATATCAAATGATATTTTCCATAAATGCTCCAGTGCCCAAAGAGATCCTGCATGTCCTCAGGTGAAGAAGTTTTGTTTTAAATTAAGAACAAGAGGAAGAAGCTTATGAAATTATTTGAGAAGTTTTTCTCTTTTCAAAACTTCTCTTTAAGAACCAAAAGGGTTTTGTCTCCCTCATTCTTTCCTCTGCTTGGCGTGAAACCTTCAAAACAAACTCCAGCTTCGGATAAGGTCCTGACACATGTCAGGAGTGTGGGATTCCATGGAGGCCGAAAGTGCCGTTTCATTCTGTGCACAGAAGTGGAAAGAGACGTGGAAAATGGGGGCGCCCCATACAGGGCAATGAAGCTCATCGGTAGGGAGGTGGGTTTGTTTCTGTGAAATCTTCAAAACTTCATTTCATTGAGCTATGTTCTTTCTCTAAGATCAAATCTTCCAAAGTTCCCAAGTTGAACTAGACTGAGACAATTGGCAGAGAAGAAAATAGCAGAGCCTAATTCAAACCTCTCAATATCCAAACCCTCAACAGATTACACTCTACGTGCTTTCTGTAGATTGGTTTTTGGTTTTGCTTTTTGAGACAGCATTTCCCTGTGTGTAGCCCCTGCTGTCCTGCAAGTCTCTCTATAGACCAGGCTAGCCTCAGACTCATAGAGGTCTGCCTGCTTCTGGTTCCTGGGTGCTGGGATTAAAGGCATGTACCTCCACTGTCTGGCTTATATATTTTTTTTTATGTACAAAGTTGCTTTGATTAGTGACAAATTATGAATTACATGTATAGCAAAGAATTGTTTTAAAATGAATCTTGTTATGATTGATTTTTTAATAGTGTTGGATTTGTACTCATCCATCCATTTATGTATGTATGTATGTATCTATCATCTATCTATCTATCTACCTACCTACCTATCTGCCCATGTGTGTATGACTGGGTGTGTGAAAAAGTTTCTTAGGTGAAGATGTGTCATAGAAAAAGCTTAAGAAGCTCAACTGTAAACTGAACCATGTAGTAATTCCAATTTTTACTTTGAGGATCTTTCATTTGATTTAAACAGTGGATGACACTTTTTAAAAAAATCATTACTAAACCATAAACAGTAGGATATTCAACACACTTGTTATTTCCAATGCTGATTTCCTTCAGTGCTCCTTTATGTAGTAGGTATTCATGTATGCAATACTCTTTAAAAGTCGAAATGTCCCTGATATACTATTGTTCTGGTTGTGTCCATGTCTGCAGGCCAGGTAACTTGCCTGTCAGTATGCAATGCTGGTCTTCCTAGGTTGTTCCTGATTGTCTGTTTCCTTATTGCGGGCTGAAATCATGAGCTTAAAAGCACAGACTCCAAATTCAAATTTTAGAAACCCATTATTTAGAATTCTAGCACAACAAGCAAATCTTTAGCTGTTCAGAACCCATCTGGTTTTCACACTCTGTAACATCTTATCTAATAGCTGTTGATCTGAGAAGGTCTTTTGGTCCTTAGGTTCTTGCTTGCATTTGCTCTTCAAAGCTGGTGCTTCCTGACGAGGAATTTCCACTGTGCTGTTGAACCTGCATCCCCCAGAAAGTGCCATTCCTCTCATATTTACTGTGGCCCCTGACCATGACAATCTCATACTGTGAAACTCTTTCCCAAGTCATGCAATATGGCTCCTTCCAAAAGAAAGAAAGTCTAAGCACCTAGAATTTAGAACATAGCCTGAACATTATCTAGGAATGGACCACATCTATTTTACTTGGTTAAATGTCACTCCATAAAAATGAACAGCAAAAAATTTCAGTGCCAGTATTCTTATTGTTTTTTGTCACATATTATCTGAAGAGATTTCTTAGCCACATTTCTGGGCAACTCAGAAGGGCCATATCCACGTGGTTCTTTATCAGAGCCACAAAGAGATTTAAAAAGTATAATGTGACAACCCAGGAAGAAGCTAAAAAGAAAAATTAAAGACATTTTTTTCCTTGCAATCTTAAAAAAAACTACACAAAGTAAATTAGAATAACTCTCAGTGCTGTTTTTCCTTTAATCCTCCATCTATTTCTCTCCACATGTACACCTTGAAGAACTGCCTTACAGCCTTGATTTTTTTTTCCACCCATATCCCTTCCCACACAATCCCATTCCTGCCTTCTCACCACGGTGAACAATCCCAGGGGTGCCTCTTAGCAACAATGAGTTTTCTTGGAAGTCAGAAAAAGGAAGAATTAGCAGTTGAAAATGATTGACGTGGAAGGCAAACCCAGATATCATCACACACTGATAATGATTATTCACACCATTGCTGCTTTCTGTCTTCTTAGAGTCCCAGCAAGGAGCTTGTCCACCGGTTGGACTGATTTTCAGGTTCATCTTCATGTTCCCCTCAAGCGCTGACACCAGATTCCGTTTCTGGGGATCTTTCAGTAGTTGTTCTTACTCTGTGAGCAAAACAGGCTCTTCCAGACTTTCTGTCTCTGATTTTGATAAAGAAATTTCCAAATTATCTTTAGAATTGTTTCTGCAAATCCTAACAGGAAAGTTAGCGAAGTTCAAAATGTAGCCACTGAAATATTATCCCCTGACTTTGGAAACAGTACAAACAAGTGCATTTATTGTAAGTGTGTTCTTCAGCTTTCACAGATACATGCGTTTTCTGGTAATGTTCCAATACAAAGAAAATCCTTGTGATTGGAAATCAGTTTCTTTGACTAAAAAATAGTCACATTGGCAATCAGACTGCATCTCTCAGGGTCAGACTTGCAGTAAGACGAAAGAAGGATCAAGGAGAGTTCACTTCAATGTATGCTTCTAAGAAAAATCAGGGTATTCTGAAACAAAGCATGTTCCCATGTATTCAGCTCTGCTAAACATTTCAATATTTTTTGTTATGTTATGACCTGATTTCTCTGACCTATCTTTGTAAAGTAAGAAAATATTTTTGCGTGCAGCTCAAATTTTTATAGCACAAGCTTATTATCAAATGATTATTACATTCTTTAAAAGAGAGACAGGCAGATTACAACAAAATTAGTGGTATGTGGGGGTGAGAATGACATACAGTGTAAGGAAATCTTGTGACCAAGTCATGGGTAATGTGACAGCATCTTTTCAATGTTAAATATTTGCCTGTTGCTAAGAGTGTTGAATGCTGAGAGAAAAGCCCTTTGGTCCAAGCAATCACAGCATCCTGGGCAATTGCAACTATTTTCTTCCGTAACATCCTCGTGGATGGATCTGTAACAAAGCACACCATAGCATCCATTAAAACTCTGATTAGCTCAGGAAAGGAGAATGTTGTACAATGAGATCACTGAAAGAAGGGCTTTGGGAGAAGGAGGGGGACAGTAGTGTGCTAGGAGTCAGGCAGATGTCATTTCAAAGACCATGTCATGTACAGGATACAAGGACTCAAACTTGGTTAATTCATTTCATCTCCCAACTTCATTTTTAGACTCCATAAAGTAAGGCTCACGATACTTTTCATTTTAGGATTGCTCTGAGCTAGAAATGAGATAAGTGGACAATGCCTGGCATAGAGCCAGGCACAGTTTCCCTTTCCTTGGCTCCTAATGAAACTGACTTAATCAAGACTTGCCTCCTTTTCTTTTTTCCAAAATACTGTTTTACTCTCTGCCTATCTGCCTTTCTTTCCTGAGTCTTCTTGGCTGGAGTATATCCCTTCATCCCTGCATTTGAATATCTGAGGTTCAAGTTACACTCTATCTTCCTACTAAGTAAAAAGTTTCAATGTTGGTCACAGCCCACTGATCTCTCTTTAAAGCAGTTGTAACAGATGAATACAATTCATGTTCTTTGAGTATCTACAATGTTGGAGATGTTCCATATATTATCTCAGAAAACAGTATCAAATATCTGTTACCTAATACATAGTTTAAAATTAGAAGCTCAGAGTGATCACAAGTACTACACAGAGAATTTAACCCCAGGTCACCACATTGCAAAGTGAAGGTCTCTCTTGACAATGCTATTTAAACAAACTAAGAATAGTTCATGTTTATCAACATTTTTCCATTGTAAGAAAAAGTCTCCTACCTATGTGGGGTCATCTTGCTAGGGTAGCATGAGCCCCTGAGTCACCCACTTGGAACTTAGGGTCACTGTGACCTATACAGAATGTCAATGATTGATGATGTCCCACCTGTGGGAGCCAATTTACCTTTTTTGTGTTTGGAGGTTTTGAAGCTTAGGAAAGACTATTTTATTTATACTTAAGTAGGTGTTTGCTTCTTGAGACTAGGTGAAAAAGACAAGCAACCAACTAAACAAGGCAGATTCTGCTATTTTCAGTATGATTTCTCATTTCCTTCTTGGAGCTCATTTGGTACTGTACCTACTCAGGATTCTAAAAATTTGAATTACAGTTTTGTCAAACACAAAACACATCCTAAATCCTTGGCACCAGGCAGGCATGAGAAATACCAACTGGGTTTTTTTGCTTTTCTTATTAGAACATTGAAATTCAGAGACATTAAGAGAAATGCTCTAATTTACATATGCCCTTATTTTTATTGATGTGTTTTTGGCTTGTGTCCTGGTCCCTTTATCCAGTATCTCTTTCCTAACATCAGCTGATATAGGGCCTGTGGTCGGAGATTGTATCATGGCCTTTGTTTTACCTCCTTTTCTGGACTCACAGTAGATATTTAATATGAAGACATTAGTAAAGGCTGACAGCAAGCAGTACCAGCACTTCAGGTGCAAGAGAAAAAGATACTGCTAAGCAGGGAAGCATGCTACTTCCCAGGGCATTACAGATGTGCTTATGCCTGGGATTAGAAACTAGCTAACTAATTTTTGTGGGATTTGGTCCTAATAAACCAACTCAGTGATTAAGGGAACTATTATGACCAGGTCATGTTCCTGGCCCTCAGTGATATATATATATATGTCCTGCCTGGTTTCTGAATTTAGAAAGACCCCACATCAATTATGAATTTTCTCACTATCTACCAATCAGAGTTTTGGATATCCAAAAATGTTTCACATTTTTCTTCTTTCTCATGTTTCCTAACTACTCTTATTTCACTCTATTCTACTACATCTGGTTTCTGCTTTTTTTCTGACTTGATTGACAGTTGAGGAGCATTGCTTAACAGACTAACCACAGAATGACCATGCCTCTTGGCTGACAAGTTGATAAACCTGCATTTAGAAAGGAGCTAACTCTCCTATTAAAATAAGAAAAATCTCTCAAGTTTTTTTTTTTTTGGCATGAAACAGTTCAAAGAATAGACTTATCAGAATAGCATGGATACAAGTCAGGATTGATTTTCATTAATTTAATCATAACATCTTTTTACTTACAACTACAATTATTGTTGGCAGTAAATTGGGAGATTGATAAGGTGGTCTCAGTCCACAGGAGCTGAAAGTTGGTGAATAAAGTAGTTCTGAAACCGAGGAGGTGTTCAGCTATTTCATCTGTACCAAATCTCCTGGGAATACATAATTCTCATCATTTTCACTGTTGGAGGAGAAATACGTGACTATTTCATGACAATGGAATATTTAAAAAATAGCCTTAAAACATAGCTCTCTTTACAGTTCATGTAGCTGCCCTGTAATGATGCATTTACGTGTCAGAAAGCACCTGGAGGCGAGCTTCAGGCTTTAAAGTCTGATATATTTTCTTTAAAGATGTTTAAGCATGGGACACAAAGCATCACCATCATTGGATTATTGCAGGAGACCTGCTATAAAAGTTGGATGGTGTAATGTAGGGCATTTCAATGCATATGTACATTGAAAACTTATCAATTAAGATATTTTAATGGAATTTAAAATTGTGTATATTTATTATATATGAAACATAGTGTTTTAAAATATGTATACATCATTAAGTATGGCTCATTAATGAAGGTATTAATGTCACAATTTTTTAAGGTTGAACACAGCTTCCATTTTCAGCACTTTTAAAGAAGTGTATACAATTATATAATAATGTATACATTATATAACAGTTTCATACATTATTATTAACTCTCAATACCATATTGCACAACAGATCTCTTGAGCATATTCTTTATAACTTTAAATATGAATCATTTGATCAAAATTCTTCCAGAGACCTTCAAACCATTCTGGCTATTGGAAATTACTTTTCAACTTTCTTCTTCTATGAGATCAGTATTTTCATACTTTCCAGCTGAATATGTTTTTTGTGACTCATTTATTTAATTTAATATAATGTCCTCCAGGTTCATCTGTGTCATTGCAAGTGAAAACATTTCCTTCATTTTTTAGCTGAATGTTTTCCTGGGTATGTGAGATAGGTACCACATTTTCTTCATCCATTCATGTAGTATGCTAAGGGATGGAATTTGGATGGAAGGAGAGCTGTGTCCCATACCTGTGGAATTTAAACATCACATCAATGGGTTCCACTCTGTCTTTATGAACAGTGAAAGAAGAGTCTTTACATCAAGATTTCCTAGAGGTTGTAATAACACACTAGTTCCAAGGAATTCATTTGCTATAAACTGAGCTATGTGATTATATAATTACATTTTTCGACGTACAAACATATGTGCAGATAATATATATTTCCATACATTGAGCTTTCAGTAACCTTTAAGGCAGCATAGTCTTGTTCAATATGGGTGTCTTTCTTTATCAGGAATTATCAGTTCACTCATCTTCTCTCTAGAAATTGGTGGCATTTGAGTGTATAGTAGCAAAGAAACCTAGAAGGTAGCAACCACCTGATTGCAAATTAGAGAACACTTAGCCAAAATGGTTTGTATAATAAAGAGAAACTTTCTGGCTTATAGCAGTCAATACTGCGGTATGGTTGCCTGCTGTCTGGTACTTACTTTTAATAGACCCCCTACTTTTGCCTTCTGAATTATCCTCCTCTCTGATCTCCCAAATTGCAGCTTTATTTTTCAGGTGACTTTTTTCATTATAGAATCTTGGGGTGAGGGTTACGGTTGTTCTGGATGATTCCATACAACAAAACAATCCTAAGAAGAGAAGTTAATATACCAGTCCTTCAAAAAATAACCCATGGAGCATTGTGACCTGGTTCAGATTCATTCCCAGGCAAATGCAATGCATTGATTAGTTTTGGCATGAATTTCAATTGGAGTTAGTATAAATCATTAGAAATCAGCCAATTTAGACCCAGTGTGTTTGCCACATGGTGGAAGAACAAGTGGTTTGGTGTATGGATGTGAATCAAGTGGAAGTTGCTGCTCAGTGGATGTTTTGGAGATTTCTAAATTCAAGCATTTTGCTTGGCTTGATCCAAAGAGAAGGCACAGTAAATGGTGACATTCCTTGTCTACCCAATAGCTCTCCTCCTTCATACTGTGCTAGCCTGTCCCTGTGACCTTGACACCATTCATAACCTCAAACATGTTTACAGTAAATGACTTTCCATATGACAAGCTCCTGAATAATACAGGGCCTAAGCTTGACTGTAAGAAAAGAAGTTTGAATGCCTTTTTTTCTTTTAGGTCATTGCTAATATTCTCTCACGGACCTTTATCATTTTAACCAACTGGGTGTTTGCTGTAGAATTGAGGAATTTTATGTGTTTGTTAGGTTTTTCCTTTAAGAAGAAAAAACCTTCTCCCTGCCTTTCCTTTCTGCTACTTTTCTATTGCTGATATTTCTTTTCTATTTACTTAGTGGCTTAGTCTCACCTGGATAAAATCGAGATGTTGCTGGGACAACACTTTTGTCGAGATGTTCTAGGGCAGACTGATTCCTGGGGTCCTGGTAAATATGTCCTATTTTCTTCTTGGCTGTCCATGGAGGGTGGGTCTGGCTTTCACAGGCTACTACCTGCCCTGAATTTGGCTTCCTGCCTTCACGTTCAAAGTCAACTACAGCAAATTTCCTGAAGTTGTATGTGTATGTAACATAATAGGAACCCCACCACCATCAAACAAACAAAAAAAGAACAAAATCCAGAGTAATTTTGCCCTCTCAGTGGTCAACTGATGGATAACAGTTAAGTCTACCCATGTAACAACATTTTCATTAGGTGTTAGAATGTACACAAGTGGGTGAATCATTTATTCTTCATACTTGAGCGAGTGTGTGAACATGCAGGCATGTGTGTGCGTACACAAGTGTGCACACGCACACACACACACCTGGCATACATATTTTTACCACATTTTTCAGATCTATTGAAATTTTTAAAAAGGAAAATGACCCTCTTTTTTGTTTGGTTTCAAACAGAGCACTTATAACATTGACTGTAGGGTTTTTTTATTCCAAGTGTGCTCCATCTCTCTGTGGACATGGATTAGAAGTTCTACAGTTCAATCCAGTTTGACACTGTCAACTCGACCTTAGCACCAGAGTCCACAAATGAAGATGGCTTGTACTTCAAATGAGAACATCTTCATTTCCTGCTGATGTCTGGCTGATCAGGAATTCTCTCATGTCTTCCATATGCTTGACTGCTTGCTAGAAAAGCTGACAATACTCAGGAAATTATTTCCTTATGTTGATCAGTTTATTATAACAAATCAAACTCACAGACCACCAGATGGGAGAGAGTCCCATGGAAAGGCAGGGTGGAGAGGCATTGAGCCTCCTTGTCTTGGCACATGTATTTCCAACACTTTAATTTACTTTACTGTTTTTTGATAGTCTCTTGCATTAACTTAACTGATTAAATCATTGTTCACTGGTGAATCAGTGATTTAAAATATATTGGCTTTCCTGGCAACCAGTCCACATCCCTCCCTTCCTGCCAGTTTTTCAGGTCTTTCCAAGGCATCTCACTGACATGAACTCAGGTGATTAAGAGGGCTTGCAATAAATAACAAAAGATGAAAGTTGGTCCACTCATCTTTGTAGTTTGGGAACTAGAAAAGACTCAAGTACCACAGGATAAATGACAAGGACTTTAGAAGTTCTGACTCCCAAGATGTAGAGTTAAAGATTAAGATATATATTTTTGTATTTCAATATCCCAATAAATCAACTTTTAAAAATTCTACCCTTAATTTAAAATATGAAGATATTATCCAAATTAACTCTGGCTTTTATATAACCTCATTTTCTTTTGATTATTGCTTAGAGTTGATGCTATCGTGCTTCAGGTTAGCTGAAGTATTGATCGTTTTCAGGATTATATCCTATTATATCGCAGCGTGAGAAGTATCTTTCCTATGCAGTGTCATAGTTTTAAGGTTTAAGAGTAAATTCTAGGTTATATATTATCTCAAGCCATACTTAAAAAATAAGCAGTCAAAAGATGCTTTCTGGCTCTTGGTATCAACTGTTTTTCTAAGGTTATACTGGTTGAGCTTTCTCTTTTCAAACAATTCTGTGCCTATTTGTGTGCATTCACTCCAACCACGTCACTTTTCTACTCAGAGTCCTAAATTGATTTCCAGTTGCGTTCTCTCTGGGTTGAAATGCTTTATTTGGTTGCTTAAAGGAATGAAACCATTTCTTTGAGCTGCTTGAGGAAGCCTCAGTAATCTTTGGCTGATGGTTCACAGTATTATACCAAAACCATTACATCTCCTTGGGTGTGTTGCTTGCTAGAGACAATCATTCCAAATCATTTCCAATGCTTTGGAAATGGTAACAACGTGCCTTGTATTTTACATAAGCTTTCTGCTTGAATTCCCACAACACTACTCTGGTGAAGGATACAGCACATTCAATTCTGTTTTATAGGAAATAGCAAAAGTTGCAGGGAGTGGTGCTAGTTACTTGCCCAAGGCCACGCGGCAATTGAGTTTCAGAACAGAAGCTTTAGTTTGCTATTTCTGTGCCCTTACTATTAGGCTCTAAATGCGCATGAAATGTGTTCCCATTGAAAGTGGCGATTTTACCATAGCTATGGAAGGAAATGTCGAGCAAGCATTACCATTGCTTTGCTGATGGGAAATTGAGTTCTGTAGTTGATACATATGATGTCTAATATTAACAGTGATGTAACTGTCCTTCCACTTCCTCCTTTTATGGAAGCTGTATTATGGAAGGTAACCAGTTTTAATAGATTACTTACAAAGCATGCATTTTGCTTCAGTTAATAAGGTTCCCCCACATCTATTAGGCAAGCACTAGGTGCATCCTATTGCTGACTAGAGGATCCTTCTCTGTTTTCTCCCCCAATTTAGAAATGGTTCTGGTAACAATTTATGAAACTATATAAATGGATACCACATCTAAGACAGATGTTTTAATAATAAAATTGATAATCTTCAGTACATCATATTATCTTATGCTAATATGCAGAAAAAACATTTGTTTGGAATGTTTGGTACTGAAAACAAAAGTCATCAAGAAAGTGTAAACAAAAAATGAGTTCATTAGATTCGGCAAGATTCTTTTGGTAGAAAACATTCTTTTTCTAGTTTTTAGTTATTTTCATGTCATTTTACCCATAAAAGTTTTACTGAGTAACATGATGCATGTAGTCAGTCCCAAGCTCTTAGGAAACAGATGCCACCACATCCTAAGAAGTGCTGAAGAGAAGTCAGGAGATTGATGGGTAATGGCTCTGATAGACATTCCCTACTTGAGATTCATTTTAATTGTCTAGGATCACACTCCATCTCCAAGTTTCAGAACAGAGGAAAAAGAAAATAAAAGGTTCCACCGTGAAATCACATGACATGTCAGAACAACAAGGAAGAAAGGCACACCTAGAACATAAATAAAAGAAGATATGAATATAATAGAATTCAGAGAGCAAGTCTCAGATAAACATGCTCTATGTTCTTAAAAAGAAAAAAAATCAGAAATTTGAGGTGATCAGGCCTTAACTTTTTTACCCGCAATTTTTCTCACCAATAACCTTCATAATATTTATCTAATCTCTTATATAAGTGTATGAAAGAGACACACAAATCAAATATTTGTTGATATTATTTTGAAACAACTTTTGGTGTATGTAATAACTGGCCATTTATTATAGACAAAATCAAATTTACATATTAAAAATTAAAAGTACTTGTTAATTTTCATATAAAGAACTCTTTGCTGAACACTGTACAATTCAGGATGTAGTTCATAGTTGTTGCAAGGAGAGAGGCTGCTTGGTTGTTCCTGGCTGCTCAGCCCCTAAATAATCACACAGAAACTATATTAATTAAAACACTGCTTGGACCATTAGCTCTAGCTTCTTATTGGATTACTCTTAAATTAATTTAACACATTTCTATTAATCTGTGTATGGCCACGTGGCAGTGGCTTACCAGTAAAAATTCGGTATGTCTGACTCTGGTGTCTCCATGGCATCTCTCTCCGCCCTCCTTCCTCCCAGCATTCAGTTCTCTCTCCCCCTCCTACCTAAGTTCTGCCCTATCAACAGGCTAAGGCAGTTTCTTTATTCATTAATGCTAATCATAGCACACAGAGGGGACTCCCACATCACATAGTAAACATTTTCAGAAATTGATATATATTTTGATGTTATGGTCATCAATGTTGGAAATGCTACTTCATATAATATATAGTACAAAGGGCAGAAGTGTGTTATGAGCTGTTTCAGAAAATGAAATTCTGCCTTTATCCCAAATCAAAACTTATTTAATGAAGTTTCTTAAATGTAAGTCATCAGTTTCCTATGCATATAATAAACTAAAAAGCCTTTCTTCTTCTAATAACCTGGTATCATTCTATTTCATAGAATATTTTTATAGAATATAGAAATAATTCTATTTCATAGACTTATTGAACCAATAGCATCAGGGAGAAATACTTGTATACATATTAACAACATGAAATATGTACATAATGTAAGAAAATAGAAGTGACTAAAAGGGAAACAATTTAAATAGTAAACAAATAAAAGAATGACAAATGATGAAAAAAGTGATAGAAAAAGCTGTAAAGTTGTCAGTTTGGGGGATCAGAAAACAGGCAAAGCTTTGTGGAGACATGTGGTTAATAGATCTGAGATGTTTATCTGAGGAACTAAATTATTGAAATTTTTGCATGAAGAAATGCAGAGTAACTTAATACTTCTAATAAACAAGAAGGAACAAAAAGACACACGAATAAAATGAGCCTAGTTAGAACAATGTCATGACCTTACCCTTCAGCTAAATCTGTCTTAGAAACAAAAAAAGCAAAAGCAAGCAAACAAACAAAATCCAAAACAAACAGGAAACGTCATCTCCAAAACCCCAAACAATTGCATGACTGGACTTAATACCAAAAAAATGACAACATATTCAAATAAAAACAAAGTGAATGGTTATAATCAACTATATAGACTATAACTTAAAATCATAAAATTATTATTAAATACTAGCTACATTACTCTGAAAAAGAAAATCAACTGGTGTATAGAACAAAGTCTCAAATGGCAACAAAGAAACTCAGGTTCGATTAGGGTAGATTAATAGCTTCTATGCAGTTTAAATGTGTTTGCAAGATGTCCTTGTCTCAAAGTTTGGGTAATTTTACAAGTGAATTCAGTGCAATTACCAAGGGTCAGGCAATTTTATTTTTATTCACAACATTACAGAAATAAACAGAAAAAGGAAGTATAAGGAATTAAATTTATGGGCCAGTTTTACTTATGATCACGGAAGGGTTTAGTTGTTTTTATTTTTTTAAGAAAATGCTAAAATCTATTGTTGTTGAAGGATAAAATTATAGCACTGGCCTAAAAATGCTCAGATGATTTGACATTAAATACAATCTCCAGTTTAATAAGCATAAACAAAACCCAAAACCAAAACCCATCATAATCCTGTCTAGGCTTTGACAAAATAATAGAAGACATGAAATAGAAATGAATTTCCTTAGGAATATCCTGCACTGGGCAGCGGTTTTAATGGAAAGGCATTAAGCACATTACATTGGATGCAGAGACCAGGAAAGCAGTCTTACTGCTACCATTTAACTGAGCACTACGTACAGGATAATCAACTCAGTTTTGCATGGGTATTTCCTGAGTTTAATTTTGAAAGTCCCGTACCCTTAAAAAAATCTTTAAAAGCAGGCTTACCTGGTTGGGTTGAGTAATAAACAACCAATTGTAAGCCAGAGGTTTCATGTTCTTTCAGTATTGAGCAAATGCCAGGCCATGGCGGTGCAAATCTTTAATTCCAGGACTTGGGAGGCAGAGGTAAGTGGATCTCTGTGAGTTTGAGGTCAACTGAGTCTATAGAATGTGTTATAGGGCAGCAGGGCTGTTCTACAGAGAAACCCTGTCTCATAAAAACTCTGAAAAAAAAAGCAACAACAAAAAAACCCAATGAACCAACCAACCAACCAATCAAACAGACAACAACAAAAAACTAGGGTGGTTGATCAACTTATTATAGATCCCAGACAAAAAAGTATGAATATATGTGTAGAAAGTGTAGAAAACTTTGAAAGAAGTAAAAATTCAATTGTCTAATAATATAGAATAAGAAATATACTATGTTGCTAATATTAATACTATATTGCAACAAAAACCACAAACAACAGAAGCCAGTAGGAGTCTCAATACATGTGATTCTGCTTTTCCTGCCTTTAGTTACCCAGAGTAAAATAAAAGTGTGAAAATACCCAATGGAAACTGGCATAATTGTTAAAGTGTGTTTTAAATTGTGTAATGTTCTGAGCAGTGTGATAAGACCACTTAGTTGAGACAGGAATCATCCATTTGTGAAATGTAGCCATGTTATTTAAGTTATGGCCCAGTTTATGACTTAGTGGCTCTCTCAGTTTTCAGATTGACTGCTATGATATTACAGTTTATATATATGGTTCCATACCAGCCGCAATAAATCTTCCCCTCATTCAGTTGTTTCGGTGATTTGTCATAACTACAAGAAGCCTGACAACACAGAAAACTGTGTAATAGGGTACTCTGTTGTGACTATCTGACTCTGGGGCTCAAATGCTAATTGCAGTTAAGCATTGTGAGTACAAACAAGTCAGGAAGCATTATATTGCACCCTCAGATTTAGTAATAGCTAGAAAATCAGATAATCTTAAGTCTCCCAATATGTGAGAGAAATGGGTTCCCTTGTATGGTTGGAAGTACAAGTTAGAATCATTTCAAAGGTCCTAAAAAGTCTGGTAAGCCTAACGAGCTAAGCATGCAAATGACACACAACTGATGAAGATAAAACTGAAGTGTTGGTTATCTCAACAATACCCCGAGCCTTAATAATGCTAGTTACCATGGCATCAGTCTGAAGTTCACCCAGAAGGTGTTTCAGTAGACAATTGGGTTTTCCCTGGAAGTCTCTTGAATATCATATCTAGAATAAGGCTAGTAACTATGGCTTATGGGTAGAATTGGAGAAAGAATTCAGTTCTAGATAAGAAAGATAAATTAGTGATTGTTTTGTTGTGGCATGTGCATGAGATGCATGGTAGATGTGGATTTCCCATATCAGGAATGTTTTCAACGGTAACAAAGTTTCAAATCAGTTATCCTTGAGAGCAGCCGGGCAGAAACTATGACACAGCCTGAATGCTGAGCTTCCTTGAAATTCCCTCCATCCCACCCTACAAGGAGCATGGGTAAAATGCAGATAAAATCTTTGCCATATAACACCATGAATGACTTATTTATAACTCCTAGTAAGGTCCTGATTCCTATGTATACCTCATTAGCGGACATCTACTTACCACTTTCTTGCTGATTTCCTAGTTTTCTGAACCCTCTGACTCCTCTGTTGAAACAGAGTTACAGCATTCTAAGGCTTTTCCATCCTACAGAATTAGAGCTTTTATGTGGGATTCCCATCTGCATGCTGTGAATATATTTTATTACCATTGATTAGTAAAGAGGCTGCTTTGGCCTATGGCAGGGCAGAATAAAACCAGGCTTGAAGACTATTGAGACTAGACAGAGTCACGTGGCTGCCAAAGGAGAAGGATATGCTGGAATCTTACCGGTAGGCAACACCTTACAAATGAATAGAAATAGTTTCATTTAAGATGTAAGAGTTGGTTAATAAGAGATCTGAGCTAAACAGTGTTGTAATTAATATAGTTTCTGTGTGATTATTTGGGTCTGCATGGCCAGGGACAAACAAGCAGTCTCCATTTTCAAATGGTTTACTTTATTTTATTTTTCATTCAAAAATTAACACTTTCTCCCCTTATCCCAGTCCCACTACCCCTCCTCCCTCCCACTGCTTCCTTAAGAGAGGGCAGGGTAGCCTGCACTGTACAAAGTCCAAGGCCCTCCCCCGTCCATCCTGGCCCAAGATGGTGTGCATCCAA
>JAQHUG010000017.1:10204242-10219045 GCA_028555095.1 Dicrostonyx torquatus | reverse complement strand
TATGCTTTATATACGCTAATCCAAAAATGTGGGAAGAAGGCAAGACACAAACAAGGAACAACAACAACAAACCTATTACATCTTCAATACCTGAAACATCAAGTAACTGTATCCAGAGTTAAGTACTCCATTGTTTTGGCAGGACATGTAGCAACCACATCTTAGGCCAAGCATCCTGTAGGCAGTCACACTCTGGGTCAAACCTCCTGTCATAAACTTGAAGGAGCAAGACTAGGCCTGAACTCTCTGACCTTGGGTCAAGGTGGAACAGATCCACACCCATGGGCTCTGAGTCTATATGGGATTGTGAACTTGAGTCTCTCTTTAATGTTACGCTATTTAATTTGTAGTGACTACCTCTTCTGCCCTGCCACCATCTCCGCTTATTTTAAACTGCAGGATTGCATGGGATTTCCTTTTCTCTCATCTTTTCTTTCTTACTAGTCAGTGAGTAACAAAGATCACAGAGACTTGAACAGAAGTGAGTCATTGTGGGAGGTTTTTATTTGCTCTTTAGGGTTCACAGACTATCCACCTTATAGGAAACACAGATTTCTGTTCACCAGAAAAATGGTTTGCTTTTACTACAACTGTTTATTGAAATTCTGCTTCAAGCTGCTCATTATGCACATAATCCGTATGAAAATTAGATGTATGTGGTAGATTGTATAGAAAATGTTCCCTATAGGTTCATAAATTTGAGCACTGGATTGCCAGTGGGTTGTGCAGTTTGGGGTGATTAAGGAACCTTTAGGAAAGTTCTTCCTTTCTGGAAGAAGTGTGTTGCTAGGGGCAGGTGTTTAGTCTTTGTAATGTGGTGAATAAAAACCCAGAGGCAGATACTGGGGCTCAACCTGAAGGTCAGAAAAGCAAAGCAGCCGGTCACTGGCTCTTAGCTGTACCTCAGTCTGAAATGGAGATCCTGCCTCCAGGAATCTCAGAATGAGATTGTGTCTGAGAGCTGTCTCCTCCCTTCTTATATTCCTCTCTAGGGCTGGGATTAAAGGTGTGTACCACTACTGCCAGTTTTTATGGTGAACTAGTGTGGCTACTTGGATTAAAGGTGTGGGTCACCATGCCTGGTCTGTAAGACTGACCAGTGGGGCTGTCTTAAACTTCAGGCAAGCTTTGTTTACTAAAATACAAATGAAATGTCACTACAAGTCTTTATCACCTGGCTCTGCTTACACCTCACTGATTTCGCATCGTGTTTGCTTCCTGCTCCAGCCAGGCCTCCCTCTGTAACTGTAAGCTGAATAAACTTTTCCTCTCTAGGTTGTCTTGCTTATGATGCTTTATTACACTAAGAAAAAGGGAGCCAATGCAGCAGATATTATTCCCATATTTTACAGATGATAGTATTGAGGCTCAGTGTGTGTGTAAAGTTTCTTGTCCAAGGGCAAAATACAAATGTAGCATTTGAATTTTGTTTCTCTGGTTTGAATATTATACACTCAAAAATAGTTTTCATTATTTGTTTTTTGTTTTTATTTTTTATTTTTTGGTTTTTCGAGACAGGGTTTCTCTGTGGCTTTGGAGCCTGTCCTGGAACTAGCTCTTGTAGACCAGGCTGGTCTAGAACTCACAAAGATCCGCCTGCCTCTGCCTCCCAAGTGCTGGGATTAAAGGTGTGTGCCACCATCGCCCGGAAGTTTTCATTATTTGTGACACATTTCCTCTTCTCTTTGATTTTTGGTTGTGAACAGATGACCATATAAAAAGGGTCATTGTTAATGGTACTTTCATGACAGCCAAATATTTTCTTTGTGGAGACACAGCAGGTTGCTTTTGTAGGGCTTCTGGCTTGTGTGTGTGTGTGTGTGTGTGTGTGTGTGTGTGTGTATAAGTCAGAGGTGTGCATCAGGTATCTTCATCCTATTCTCTACCTTAATTTTTAAATTTAAAAAAATTGAGTACACTTTCTCTTAGATAATCTCACACACATATCCAATTCACACTGACTACTCTTCATGTCTGCATCCTCTTTCGTCTCCCTGCTACTCCTACCTCCCTGTCTCTTCCTCACATACATGGTTTTTGTTTTGTGGTCCACTGAGTTTGTCAGAAAGTCCTTGTGATCCTGGGTTTGAAGCTATCAGTTGAAACCTGGTGGGAATCAGAAGTGGGTACAGAAGGGGGGTCTCTGTGTCTAGTTTTGTCCCCAAATTTAACACTTTTAATCACTGTGCTATAACCCTTTTCCAATCTAGAGCTTTACTTAAATATATATACTTAAAGAAAATATACTTAAAGAAAACTTAATGCACAGTGGTAGAGATAGAGTTATTCATGTTTCTATCAATATATGATTTACTTATTTTTAGTAAATGCCGAATACCATACTATTTGTAAAGCAACAGTGTTAACTACTGAAATGTAAGTAGATAAAGAAAAATGAATTATAACATTATTTTCTCCATAGATAGACTCCAATTTACATTTTAGGTAGGAGGTGAATTTGTAGAAAATTAGAAATGAATGAAGTAGGAGGGGTGCAGACATTCTTGGTGTGGGTTAAACGTGGCATGGACCCAAGTTTCAAAATAATAGAAGTAGGTCACTGTGTATTTCAGAGTTTAATCCAGTCATAAAGAATCCTGGTAGCTGCCATTGCACTAGGTTTCTCCCTCCTATCCTCAATGAACCCCAGTTCCAGCCATCTTTCCCACTACTTTATCCTATTAGTCTCTCCATCCACCTTTCCCCTACTTGTTTCCTCTTGTTCCCATCCACACCTACATCAGTCCTTTTCCCAGAGAGATCCATGCACCCTTCTTGAGCCCTCCTTGTTACTTAGCTTCTCTGGATCTGTGGTTTGTAGCATAATTATCCTTTGCTTTATAGATAACATCCACTTATAAGTGAGTACATACCATATTTGTCTTTATGGATCTGGGTTACCTTACTCAGGATGATATTTTCTAGTTCCATCTACTTGCCTGTAAATTTCATGATGTTATTTTTTTAGCAGCTGAATAAAACTCCATTGTGTAAATATACCACATTTTCTTTATCTCTTCTTGGTTGAGGAACATCAAAGTTATTTTCAGTTTCTGGCTATTGCAAATAAAGTTTCTAAGAACATAGTTGAGCAAGTGTCCTTATGGTGACATGAACATCTTTTGGGCATATACCCAGGTATGGTATAACTAGATCTCAGGTAGATCAATTTCCAATTTTCTGAGAAACTGCCATATTGATTTCCAAAGTGGCTGTATAAGTTTGCACCTCCCCTGGCAATGAAGGAGTGTTTCCCTTGCTCCACACCCTCTCCAGCATAAGCTGTTACTTGTGTTTTTGATCTTGGCCATTCTGACAGGTACAAGGTAGAATCTCAGAGCCATTTTGAGTTGCATTTCCCTAATGGCTAAGAATGTTGAACATAAGCTGGGTGGTGGTGGCGCATGCCTTTAATCCCAGCACTCGGGAGGCAGAGGCAGGCGGATCTCTGTGAGTTCGAGACCAGCCTGGTCTACAAGAGCTAGTTCCAGGACAGGCTCCAAAGCCACAGAGAAACCCTGTCTCAAAAAACCAAAAAAAAAAAAAGAATGTTGAGTATTTCTTTAAGTGTTTCTAAGCCATTTGAGAGCCCTCTGTGGATAATTCTCTGTTTATATCTGTACCCCATTTAAATTGGATTATTTAGTGTGTTGATTTATCGTTTCTTGAGTTCTTTATATATTTTGGATATTAGCCCTCTGCCAGATGTAAAGTTGATGAAGATCTTTTTCCATTCTTTGGACTGATATTTTGTCCTTTGGACAGTGTCCTTTGCTTTACAGAAGCTTTTCAGTTTCAGGAGGTCTCATTTATTAAGATTTTAGTGCCTGTGCCCTCTGTGTGCAGGTTAGGAATTGTCTTCTGTGTGAATTAATTCAAGGACATTCCCCAGTTTCTCTTTTATCAGATTCAGTGTATTTGGATTTATGCTAAGAGGTCTTTGATCCACTTGTGCAGGATGATAGATATGGATCTATTTGCATTCTTCTACATGCTGGCATCCAGTTAGACCAGATGTTTACAGGTGTGTGGATTTATGCCTGGGTTTTGGATTTGATTCCATTAATCAATCTGTCTGTTTTTACACTAATACCATGCAGTTTTTATTACTGTAGTTCTATATCATAGTTTGAAATCAGAGATGGTGATACCTCTTGAGATTATTTTATTATACAGAATTGTTTTAGCTAATCTTGGTTTTTGTTTTTCCATATAAAATTAAGTATTGCTTTTTCAAGGTCTGTAAATAATTGTGATAGAGTTTTGATGGGTATTGCATTGAACCTGTAGATTTCTTTTGGCAAGATGAACATTTTTACTATGTTAGACCTACTGACCCATGAGCATAAGGGATAAAGATCTTCTGTTATCCTCTCCAATTTCTTTCTTCAAAGACTTGAAGTTCTTTTCATGCAGGTCTTTCACTCGCTTGGTTAGAGTTACCTCGAGATATATTATTTGAGTCTATTATAAAATGTGTTGTTTTCCTGATTGCTTTCTCAGCTCATTTGCCATTTTATATTGGAGGGTACTGATTGATTAGAGTTAATCTTGTCTCAACTACACTGTTGAAGGTGTTTATCAGCTGTAGGAGTCCAGTGACCCTAGTGAAAACATCTACTAATGGGGGACAAAATGTCTGAGCTGGCCGTCTTCTGTACTAGGGAAGGTTTCAGTGAAGATACTGGTGTCTGTTCTGGTGTGGGAAGTCCTTCTCTGTATGTGTTGCATTTATTGGTTAATGAATAAAGAAGCTACTTTGGTCTGTGATAGGGCAGAGTAGAGCTTGGTGGGGAAAACTAAACTAAATTCTGGGAGAAAGAAGGCAGGGTCAGTGAAATGCCAAGAAGCCACTGCAAGAGACAGATGCACTGGAACCTTGCTGGCAGCCACAAACCTCGTGGTAAAATGTAAAGTAATGGAAATAGGCTAATTTAAGGTATAAGAGCTAGCTAATAAGAAGATAGAGCTAACAGGCCAAGGAGTGATTTAATTAATACAGTTTCTGAGTGTTTATTTTGGGTCTGAGTGGCCGGGGAACAAATGAGCGGCTTCTGCTAACACTGACCCAGTCACATGACCTTTGACCTCCAATTTGTCCTGCATTTAATGTGTTGGGGTAAAGTTGGAACAGAACTTCTGGGAACGAACAGCCAATCAATGACTGGTCCAACTTGAGACGCATGCCTACAAAGGGAATTCATGCCTGCCACTGTCTGGAGGGCTAGGAACCAGAGGCTGGATATCCCAAAGACCCAGGATAGAAGTAAACACATCCAGACAAAAAACAATGAAATGCTATGCTTGTAGACAGAGCTTAGCATAATCGTCATCAGAGAAGCTTCATCCAACTGATGGGAGAAGATACAGAGATCTATAGCCAAACATCAGGTGGAGCTTGGGGAATCCTGTAGAAGTGAAGGAGAAAGGTTTGTAGGAGCCAGAGGGGTCAAGGACGTCAGAAGAAAACCCACAGAATCAACTAACCAGGGCCCATAGGAGCTTTCAGAGACTGACATACAATCAAGTATTCTGCATGGATCTGACCTAGGTCCTCTGTATGCATGCTATAGTTGTGAAGCTCAGTGTTCTTGCGTGACACATAATAGCAGGAGCAGCTGCTGTCTCTGAATCTTTTGCCTGATTTTGTGACTTCTTTCCTCCTACTGGGTTGCCTTGTCCAGTCTTAATATGAGGGGATATGCCTAGTCTTATTGCAACATGATATGCCATGTTTGGTTGATATCCTTGAGAGGTCTGCCCTTCTTTGAAGAGAAACAGAGGAGGTACAGGTGCAGTGGACAGGAAGGGAGGAAAGGGGGAACTGCATCAGGATGTAATATTTGAGAGATAATTAATAAATAAACAAAGAAGTTATCCTAAGTTGAAGTCTGCTAAGCTTAGAAATAGAGGGTCTGGTCTTTTATCACTAACCCAGGATGCTACAAACAGTGAAATAAAATAACCAGTTTTAGGATTACTTCTCAAATCCAGGCTTCTGGCAACAAACTCAAAGTTCTAAAAGTGAGTATTCTCACTGTAATAAGTAAGACACAAGACATTAGTTAGCAACTAATTTTGACCCACATAAAAGATTAAGAAAATCTGGAAATTTTCTCCCACACAACACAAAAGGAAATTTTTAGCATCATAATCGATCATTTAGGGCTTTGGAAAAATATTTTTGTAAGTGGAAAAATAAGTTGCTCTGGAGGCTTAGAGATGACAAAATTAATCTCTGCTAACACCTGCTTTCCTAAATTGTTTTATCTGTCAGATTACAAATTGTCCAAGTTGGAACAATAAAACTTTATCTATTTCCAGCAAAATAAATAAGAACACAGGTTTTGAGATAAAAAAGACTAGAGAATGAATTCTTTCCATGAAACCTGTTTTCTTAACCTTTCTATGCTTTACTATCTGCATTTTGGGTAGCCGGAGCCCATGATGCAGAAGCACAGAAACTGTTCTGATTTCTCCAGAGCCACACACATCTCCCGACTTTAAATGAGGGATCTGCACACTTTCTACATTATTTCATGCCAGAAGTGAGTAGGAGTCTGTCTGCATGGTGCATTTCATCTTGTGGGGCTATTGAGTACAACAGGATTTTTGTTAGGTTGAAGATCCAGCCAAGGCTTTTGTGTGCGTGTGTGTGTGTGTGTGTGTGTGTGTGTGTGTGTATGTGTGTGCTATTACTTGTGGCAGCCAAAAGGCAGTTTTTCTGAAAAAAAATCAATAAGGGGGTGCTTGAAAAGGCAACCTCATGAATAATTTCATTTCTCTGTGTGCTGACGGGGCTCTGGTATTTCTGTGCAGGGTCAGTGGATGGCCTTACCTCTATTTCCTGAAAATTTTTCTTATTTATAGTATATCAATCGTTTTAGCCTAGCTAGAAAGAAATCTTCCTAGCAAAACTATCCCCAGAGTAGAGGCTGCCTCACCATCACATTCCCGTGAGGGCATTTTCCATCTCTGCATGGAGGGATGCTGTCAGAGCTCCCTATGCCTCATGAGTCCTTTATGGGTCATTTTATGAACCGTAGAACACGGGTAGTAGGTGACCTAGAGATACAGTCAGAACCACGTTTTGAAGTTAGTCATCTAACAGCTTTGTAGGATTTCGAAACAAAAAGACCCCTTAGAAACAGTTAATCAAATGAAAATCATGGAAAGGTTCTGTTTTAGCTTTTCATTACATTATTTATTCAGTGTGTGTGTGTGTGTGTGTGTGTGTGTGTGTGTGTGTGTGTGTTGATGTGTGTGCACAAGGCACTTGTTGAGATCAGAGGTCCACTTGTGAGGGTTGGTTCTCTCCCCTGACCCTGTAAGTCTCAAGGATTGAACTCAGGCTGTTAGCCTTGGCAGCAAGTGTGTTTACCGGCTCAACAACCTTGTCAAGCCAGGACTCAAACGCATCAGACAATGAATAAATTGAAAGTTATACCTTTAAGAAAAATTTGCACCCCAGATCTGCCTATCACTAGTTGTGTTACTTTGGAGAAGTGGCTTCAATTCTCTAAACTTTTGGAAAATTGAGATAAGAATATTTACTTGATGTGTGCCCCAAGAGTCAGATGAGATAATGAATACAAAGATGTTTAACTAAATATAGATTGCTGGGGATACAAAAAGCATCAGATTGATATGAAATTTAAACATAAATACATCATTGTATCAATGTAGACCCTTAATAGAATAATTTGGGCATAGCAATAGTGATAGTAACTTCACAAATATAATAATATTTAGATTAAATATTATGAAGATGACAGCAACTCCATTCTTTTTTGGCATTATGCCATACCAAATGAGACCTTTAAAGAATGACATTTTGTTCTCTATGTGAATGAATGGCTCTGTTAATCTACTGATTCAAATACTGATTGTTCAAAAAGATGTAGCAGATTGAAGGAAAACCTAATTTGAGACTCAGGCAGAAGTTGGAAAAAGCAGGAGACAGTAAAGGAGATGAGGAATATTGGGCCTGTCTCTAGTTCTAGTGTTTTCACTAAAACCATAATACTGCCTTTCAAATGATGTCAGACATTAACAGAAAGGGTAGGTGTTTTAGTGTGATAAGCAAAGAAAAGTAGTTTAATTATAATCCTGAGAATGACTTTTTTCATATTTTGAGCCAGACATGCTAGCCTCCAACAGCTAAATTACAAACAATTTGATTGCAATATTTTTAAAATATAACCATTATTGTTTTTTAAGTACTACACCCATTTCAGTTACTTTTCTCAACTCTGTAAGGCGGGCAAGGAGCAGTGAAGCTAAGCAGAGATTTACCTGAGTTTACACAGAAGACAAACATCTGCCAGACTCTCTATGGGAAGGGCATGCCCTGAATTCTCCATCCAAGAAAGATATAAGGATGACATGTAACTGGCTTTCAAAGTAATAGAAGTTGTAAATCATAAAAAGTTACATGAATAGTAAGAAAATTCCAGTTATCATAATTTGAGCATGCAAGAATAGAGACTTATTAGTGGAGCCATCAACAGGGCACCTCAGTCACAAGTAGATTCGTGTTTCAGTGGTAGACATTTGCTGCCTAAAACACACATCAACAGGCAGCCTCGATGGCAAGTAGATTTGGTAATTTAGTGGCGGACATTTTCTACCTAAAACATGCCTCACAGTTACTTTTTTCCTTCTGATTTTGAATCTGAGTTAGCTGAGTGGTTAGTGACTCTGAGCATCTACTGCACGAGCAGGAACACGTTTAGGTTTTAAGAACTGAAGCTTCACGCTAGACTGGAGCATGTGGCAAGTCTGCTCGAGGATCATGGCTACAACTACAGGGATGGGCGTCTGGCTGCCTGTGAGCACTGCTCACCAACATAGGACCCAGAGGGCAGAGGTGGCTTTGGAATCATAAGAACCGAAGCAGTTTGAGTTAATAATTCATTTGGTTTTAATTAATTTAAGTTTAAATAGCTGTGCTTGTCACTGAAGTGCCATACTTGACATCTGCCCTATAGCTAGAACTCATAAAGTCGGTCCTGTGAGGTTTTGGATGAGGGCCTTGGAAAAGTTCCGTTTTTATATGTTTCTTATATAGAAATGAGGGTGTTAAGTTTTTTCTACCACCTCTCTCTCCAACACACTTATTCCTATTTTTACTGTGTTACTGCAGTGCCTTTTTTTCTTTAATGAGTTTCGAATATCTACTGATGGGGTTCGGTACTCTAATCAAAGCTGTCTTCTCTGATTAGCATTCTGGTTTCTCCCATTAACTCTCTAGGCTCACAGCTTTGGCAAATAGCTTGCTTTCACTTCTTGGGTGTAAATGTGTGCACCGCGGCATGTAAATGGTCTATATGTGGGACTTCATAAATTTCTCCTTCACTTTTGGGAATATTTCTTCTTCTTTTGATCATGTATTAATAACTTGGTCTTGCCAGTCTTTTCATGATTGCCTTGTGAGCCGGCAATTATCATAAGAAAAATCCATCACCTCATCATGAGGCAGCATAGTGTGTGTGACACCCTTCAGACCCTCAGTGCACCAGCTTTATGGGTTTTCACAGTTTCTACGGCACACAAATACTCTGCCTGTCAGAGAAGACTCTTTGGCACCTGTGCTCCTGATGCTCCCGCTTTATTAGCATCTCACTGGAGAGACACCATTTTTCTTTCCTTTTTCTAAAGAATCCCTGTATTTCCTTAATTTTTCTACCATTGATCACATTAATTTTTATTTGCTCATTGTTCCTTAATGCTGCCTACAGTGAAAACCTCAAAAAAATTCATCTTATTTTTTATACACTGACTGTATTATCATTGTCTTAGACAGGTATTGGAAAAGTGTGCAGCTGTTCAACCAGCTTCTCAGAGTCAATAAATGGATCACAGTTTGTCTAAGGAAGCTCCCCAAATAAACCTGAACTCAAAATAGTTTCTGATTACGGTTCTATACTAACCATTCTTAACATTTTTGATTTATTTTAGTAACTGCCATGTTGTATGCCAGACAAATAATTCAACACTCAAGTATTCCTGTGGGTGTTTTGAGCAAAACACATTCATCCCTATATGAAGAATTTGTCAACATAAGAAGCATACTGTCTTTTGGTGATGGTAGGTAGGTGCGTAATTACAACATTGTGTGGTGAGTTCAATAACACAGGGACATATGCTATGCCTGACTGAGGAGCAGGTCTGCCCAGAGGCTACCGAGGAAGACTGCCTATCACTGTGGTATCAAATACACTTCATTTTGGGGTTTTGATGACATGTTATATGGAATGTTACATAGTAAAAAAAAAGCATAAATTCTAATGTCTGGGAAACCCAACTTTTAAGTCTTATTTTGCTGTTTCTTTTCTAAGTAATGCAGAGCGAACTGCACGAACTTGATGGGATTCAGTTTCCACTCTGCAAAGTAGAACAAGACTCCATCATAGGTTTATTGAGGGGACCAAGGGGCATGCCAATCTAGTGAGGTTCATGATGGATATTTCCTTTTCTCTCTATTTCCTATCCCTAACTGTGAAGTGTGAAGGTTTTTATGCTACTCTGCTGCAATGTGGTCTTGCCAGAGTAAACCAAGGAGCCCCGCTGTTTCTCATGGAGGCAGCTGTGTGTTAAATGAAAGATATTTTGGTTGCTCATGGCAACTCCTGCAACAGTAACAGTTACTCATCAGATATTGGGGCTTCTCAGAACTTAGTGATGATTCATTCTTAATACTGTCAGCCTTTAGAAGGGTTAAAGTTACTACACTGTGTATCTCTGCTGTGCTCCTAAGGTTTCTGGGAAACAAAATACAAACAGCTTTTTCTCTAGTTCTTGGACTGATGCTGCGTGATCAAAGAAGTCATTATTTATTTGAGTACACAGTTCCCTCCTTGGAGACGTGGGCAACTCAGAAGGGCATTATGAAAGGAATAATGGGTTTTACAGTAAATATGAGGAGATTGTAATAATTATTAGGGTTTTATGGGAAGATCTGAATCAGAAGAGAGGAATTGTTTAACGCTGGCTCCTGTCAGGAATTCTCTCAGCTGCTGTGAGCTACACGTGTGGGCCATTGATCTACTGTGATACTCTGTTTAATGCTTTACCGGACATATTTAGGTTAGCTATTTCTTTAGAACTGTGTTTCTGGGTACTCTGCTTTAGTACTTTTTAATTATATAGAATTTCTATGTACAGTTTCTCTGTCTGGAGGGCATTTCACTTGGATGTCCACAGAGATACTCTCTTCACTTCCTTTGTTAATACTACTTGAGTGAGTTCTCTTAAGACCTTTGGAAATAACAGGTCCACTGTTTTCTTCAGTCATCAATTATTGTCCCTTTTTATATATACCCATCTTGCCACCCACTTCACCATTCACCTAACTATGTTTTGAATCTGTCTCTGCATATTGGAGTATCAACTTTAGCTAAAAGTCTATTTTGAGCCCTTTGGTTTACATATAAAATAGGTCCAGGTACACCCACTGGGTCTAGGTATGCCACCCTCAGCTCTTCTCTGCATTCTTACCTGGATTTTTTGTAATGGTCTCCATCTGTTGCAAAGAGAAGCTTCTTTGGTGAGGGCTGAGAGCTATACTTGTCTATGGGAGGAAGGATACATACTCAGAATACAGTCAGGAATTATTCTGGTCTAGTAAAATTTTAGTGGAAGACTCTTCTCCAGATCTATAATAAGTTGGGTAGATTTCCAGGGCCAGGGATAATTTCTGTCCAATGAGACTGTTACTGGTTACGGCCAGTATATGAATGTCATTGCTGTACTTTTAGGTGCAACATATCTTAGAATGTTGATCATTGCTGTGATTCCTAGGAATCCAAGCTGCATAGGTAGCCTTCCTTCACTGGCAGTGCATGTAGCACCCTTTGGTAATGTGAGAGTTAATCTTCAGGAAGGAGATTTCAGGTCAGACACAGCTCAAATGATATGAGTCCTTTGTTAAACGTGAATGGTGACTTCAACAATAGGGTCTTACCATCAACATCCAAGACTTACCTCCCAAAGCCAATAGCCTATGTTGTCGTGGGAATCCCTTGGACTCCCTTGACCAGTAACTTGAAAGATTTCCTATGTCTACTACTGGGAATTTTGTGAAATATTCTTTGGCTCTTCAGGAGTACATTGTTAGCCCAAGTGTCATAACTTCATTCATATGCATATACATATGTATATACACACATTCATATGTATTTCATGTAATTTTAGGTGAATAAAAATAATATGCCAGGAAGAGGAATATTTGAGTCATGTGTTATATTTATCATTAGTTTAGTTTTAGAATCATCTAAACTTATTTTCAGAGTAACTATGCCAGTTTGCAACATAACTCTTGAAGTCTTGAGACATAACTCTAGGCTTCAGATCATCATGAATGAAGGGGCAGAAAGATTATAGGAACCCAAGGACAGGAAAGTCTTCTCTGAAACCACATCTCCTATAAATGAGAGTGAAGTTACATACATGATACCTCAAGGAGTGCTTGAACAAGACTTGAAAAATGACAAAACCAACAGACAGGCTATCATGTAAGGGGGTGTTTCATGGGGCCCTACCCCTAGATAAATAACTAAGGACTGCTGAGAGAGGGAGAACTAGACACTCGTAGTGATGAGCCCCATAGCTGCTTATCCAGAATTCATGCATATACAAGCAACATTGAGCATACTCAGCAGGCTGTATTTATGCATTTGTGTCTTACCCATAAGTCTACCCTTTTGCCCAAACAGCTTTACCTGCAAATTTCATTGCAATGAATCATTGATCTGGTTGCAGACCTCGGGCTTCTGCTGCACTATCACTGCTGGATCCTTACTGGGACTCCTCTCTGCTATCTTGTTTTGCCCCATCATGGAGATCCTGTGCCTTTGGTTCCACTGGATCAGCCCCTCCACACACTCTAGTGACTCACAGATGGGTAGATGTAATGGTAGACCAACTCAAAGTCCTGAATCTGGGCCTGGGTTGTAGCTACAATGGTCAAGCTGTGCTTTCCTGCACCAGTGTCACCAGTACCAGGTCTTTCACTTTTCCCAGGGTGGGGTCAGTTCTCCCAAGGTCACACCATAGGCTCTAGCTGTGTTTCATCATCGGGTCACCAAGACCAGTTCTCCAACACTGCCCCAGTGAGGGGTGAGGCCAGCCCAACCATATGCCATAGTAGCCAAAGGGCAGGGCCCACTCTCCTGCCCTCATGTCCTCGGTGTCTCTCCCAAGCTGCCCAGGCATGGGGCAAGACCAGCTCTCCTGAGGCCAGTGAGGAGTAGGACTTGCTGCTAAGCATGGCACTAGGACATGAACATGGCTTCAAGTGACGTCCCAAACCACGGACATTTGCATGTCTTTGGTGGTAACATGGGCATCAGTTCAGACTCTGGCTTCAGTAGGACCACAGACCCAGACATAGACTTTGGTGGCAGCCTTGGCTATGGTCATCAACATAGACCCTGGCCAGCAGTAGGGTCATGGACCTAGACATGGCCCTCAGCAGCAGAACGGCCTGGATATCACCATAACCTAAGAGGGCCGTATAGGCCACATAGATCGACATGGTCCTCAGGGGTAGCACTACCCTCAGATACCAACATGGCTTCATGTGGCAGCCCAGACCACATACAATGGTGGTAACTTTGGCCTTGGACATCAAAACAGATCCCACCTGCAGTAGGATTATGGATCCAGGTAGGCAGCCTTGGTAGGCAGCCTGGGCTCAGACATCACCATGCCTCCAGGTGGCAGCACAGGACACTTGGATCTGTTTGCCTCCAGCCCAGCAGCACGCCTCCTCCCCTGGACACCTGCATAACCTCATACAGCAGCACAGACAGTGGAAAGCCAAGCGATCCTTGGTGGCAATATGGGCCATGGACATCAACACAGACCCCGACTGTGGCAGGGCCGTGGACCCAGACATGGCCCGCAGGGCACCCTCAGCCAGAGCATCACTATGGCCTCAGGTGGCAGCACAAGCCAGTATGGCCCCCAGTGGTGAAGAAGCCCAGAGACATCAATATGGTTTCAGATGGCAGGGCAGGTTCCTCATATTAGCCTCACCTTCACTGCCTTCACTTCTCCACTTCTGCTTCTCTCCACAACCCTGCTTCCTTTCTCTTCCATCTCTCCACTATTTACTGTCTTCCCCATCTCTCCATTCTGTATTTGTTCATCATAGTGGCACTGCTACCCCAGTCCTCGAGGGCCAGAGTGGGTCCTGGCTTGAGACTTTTTTCTTAATAAAATCATTTGAAGTGGGAAGACCCACTTCTAATCCAGATCTTTCAGTTCAGAAGGTCTACCTTTAATCTAGACGACACCTTCTGCTAGCAGCCTATATAAAGGGTTTGGAAGAAGGAAGCTTGCTCTCTCCTTACCTGCTTGCCCTTTCTCTCACTAGCAAGTCCATTCCTTCACTGGCATTAAAGCCTACTTTTTTGGGCTTCTGACATATACTGAAGACCAGCTGAGACATCAGTCTTGTGGGCTCAGCAGCTATTGGATTCTTAGACCCTCTGTTGGTGGACATCCATTGTTGAAATAGTTGGACCATAGCCTACATGTCAATCTAATAATTGCCCTTTATTTCTCTCTCTTTCTCATGGTTCTATAAGATTTGCTTCTTTAGAGAATCATGACTAATGTATTTACTATTGTTGTGATTAGGGGAGTGGTGTGCGGGTTGTATGTTCCCAGCACCCAGCCGCTGGCCCGCTCAGCGGCTGACTGTCTGCACCCGAAATAACCACATGACAAACTGGATTCATTTAAACTCTGCCCGGCTTATTATCACTAGCCTTTCCTTGGCTAGCTCTCATAATTA
>JAQHUG010000017.1:10183322-10202992 GCA_028555095.1 Dicrostonyx torquatus | reverse complement strand
AGATGGAGGGGGGAGGGCCTTGGGCTTCCCATAGGGCAGGGTATCCTGCCCCATCTTAAGGAAGCAGGGGGAGGGCGGTGGGATAGTGGGGGAGCGGGAGGGCCAGGAACAAGGGGAGTTAATGTAAATTTTTCTTTCAACAATAAAAAAAAAAGATTCTGCTTACAGTGCGCATGAGCTGACCTCTGAGATGAAGGCCATGCTAAGCCCATTAATTTACGCGTGGAGTGCTAATGGGGAACCCAATTAGGCCGAGTGCCTGATTGCTGTGCTTTGAGACACTCTAACCACGAGAGTATTTAGAGTGTTATTTCACTTATTCATATAGGCACATGAACTCTGATGTTCTAGACATGAATGCCTTTGTTGTAGACTGATTAAATAAATAGCTTTCCTTGCATTTTTAAGGGTAAAATTCACATGTTGTGCTTGATTATCTTTTAATTAACGTTGGTTTTAAAGACATGAATTTGAGATAAATTTGATTTTTTAAAAAAGTAATTATTTTATTTTATATGCATGAATATTTCACTCACAGGTATGTCTGTGGAGTACACGCTTGCTTGGTGCCCATGGAAGTCAGAAGAGGGCATTAGATTCCCTTGAATTGGAGTTATAGTTGTGAGTTACCATGTGGGTGCTAGGAACTAAACCTGGGTTCTCTGCAAAAAAAAAAATTCTTAACCACTGAACAATCGTTCCATCCTCAAAATATAATTACTTTTAAGAATATCTTAATGGAAGGCCTGTAATACTATCCAAGTTCATATAGTCAAGTTATGCAATGATTTGCTCTTGCAGAAATGTAGGCTGTATATTAATACTTGCTGTGTTGAATAAGAGAAATTGTACATATGCATAATACTTGAATAGTAAAAGCAATGAATAGGAAGCACCTTTATTTCAAAAGTCATTAGCTCAATAATAGCATTCTTAAGACATGAGATCAGAGCTAGAAGGAAGTGGATTGTTAGTTTGCCAGTACAATGAATGGTCATTCATTCACTCGTCTATTCATTCATTCACAAAACAATACACACTTATTGCACACTTATTTTTAAACGGTTATGCATGCATACTGTATTTATTGTATTTACATTATTTATACCCTCTCAAACTTTTCCTGTTTTACTCCCTCTCAATTTTATGAGCTCTTCTTATGATTTCTGACATAAGCACACACACATGTATATGTAAATACAACCTTCTGAGTTCACTTAATGTTGCCTATATGTATATATGTTCAAGGCTGGTGACTTAGAGTTGGTAAACTTATGAGGGGCTCATCCATGGAAAAGACTGATTCTCTCAGTCAGAAGCTGTTGTCTTGTAGCTCTTTATCTAATCATGAAGCTTTGTGAGGTTACCCTGTCCACATAGGCATATAAATGATGTCATTGTGTGGGTCTTTAGGCAACCATGCTGTTGAGACTCATTTCATGGGTGCAGCTTTCTTGTCTTCTCTAGGAGAAATTTGCATCAGGCATCCTGGACCTCTGCCACTTACTATCTGTTAGGCCTTCTTCCTTGGAACTGAATATTTTTCATGTTCTAAGTACAGGATCAACTCAAGACCCATGGACTCCCACCTGCATATTTGATCAGCTGTGGATTGAAAATACTCAGAGAAAAAAGAATTATGTGCCTGAGATACGCAATAGTCATCATTACCTAAGCAATAACATGTAACAACTATTTAAACAGCATTTGCTCTGCATTATATGTTATATGTACTATAGAAAAGATTTGAATTCAGAGTAGAAGGTGTTTGGGTTAAATATAAATATTTCCTTAATTTAATAAGGGACTTGAATACCCACAGATTTTGGGTACCCTGGAGTATCTTAGCATCAGTCCAGCTCAGATACCAAGAGACAAATGCACTATGATATTTTAGTGGTAAAATGGACCACATAACACTCTTGTCCTCATGAAAATTATGCTCTGTATATTATTCAGTGACTGCTGGTTCTAATCATCACAACCCCAGCATCTTAAATTAGCATAGGCTCATCATTATATAATTTTGTGAGCCAAAAACTAAACATCATCTCATTGACTAAAATAGAGGTGCCAGAAGAACTATGTCCCTTTCTAGTTCCTGTAGGAGGGAAGTTGTTTCTTTGTCTTTTTCATTCTCTACAGACTGCTCCCATACTTGGTTCATAAACACTTCCTATATCGCCAAAGTTCTATTCTTGATTCATTATTTTATTTTTGATCTCTGGCAAAATATTTAGGATTCTGTGGACATCATAGAGCCTTAGTAATTTGAGAAGTTAATAAAAAAATCCAGATCTTACCCACTTATGTGTACTTGTTTTTATTTAAGTTGTTCTGTTTATCAATGGAGTAAGATGTAGGGGTGAAAACATGCTAGATCAAATCAGAGAGGCTGAGAAGCTACCAGCTGACCTTCCTTTTTGAGCAGACACAGCAAGAGAGCATCTTCCCAGCCTTCCCCAACCTAAGAAAGACTGTGAAACTCCACATCACCCCCTACTGCTCCCTGTGCTTATCTCTAACTATATTCCTGGCTCTTCCATACTCTCTATGGCTAATTCCTGTCAACTAGTTTCTGGCTCCATCCCCTGACCCAAGTTGATTTTATTAACACAGGCTCAGGGATACACAGTGCAATCAAAAATCTCAAAAAGTATAGTGGTGTTGGAGGACAATCAAGAAGAGTTTTAAATAAGTGCTTGAGGTAGCCAAGGGGGTCAGTGTGGAGAAACAATAATCTGATCATCCATTAAATTCTAATGTTATTTGTTTGTGGTGTGTGTGTGTATGTGTGTGTGTGTGTGTTTGTACATTCTGTGTAAGTTGTAGGTAATAGTGGTAGTCTAACATCCACAGCCTATCAAGTGGAAATAAAAGCAAAATGATTTAATCTTTTTACAAAAATGAAACCTTGAAGACCTCTAAGAGCAGAGGAAGAATCAAAAATAAATGGACCAGAATTGCAGAGGAAGCTAGTCCAACGTGAGATGAACCATTTTTCCCCCTTGGACATGTGAGAAGGACTTAGCTATACCAGACCAATGAAGGTCCTCAAAGGAAAGAATTGTGTGGTGATATTCTGTTTGTTTCTGACAAATAAAGCTTGCCTGGAGATCAGAGGTTAGAGCTAGCCACTAGTTAACCATAGAGGCCAGGCAGTGGGAACACACATCTTTAATATCAGCATGAATAGCAGATGAAGCAGAAAGGCCACCCTGGGCTACACGAGACTGAATCAGTCTAAAAGAGAAACAAAGCTAGGCATGGGAGTCTCACATCTTTAATTCCAGTACTAGGGAGGTGGAGACAGGAATATAAGGCAGGAGGAGACAGGAACAGATGGCATTCAGTCTGAGGATTTCTTAGAGGTAAGAACTCCAGTGGTTGGCTGTTCTGCTTCTCTGATCTTTCAGCTTTCACCCCCTAATACCTGACTCTGGGTTTTTATTAATAAGATGAATTAGGATTGAGGTACAGAATTGTTTAAGTGTCTGACTTGTGGAAGGCATGAATGATAACCCCAAACCCTGCGGAACTTACTGTGTTGCTGTGGGTAGTTGAGATGGATGAAACACAAAAGCAGTCTGAAATTTTCCATACCCTTGCAGTGCTTATGAGTGCTCCTTCTCTATTCAATAAGACATTTCCCCCTGAGCAGCTATTTGGTGAAATAAATGTCTAAAGACCCAAATTGTTTCCTTCATGTAGTTTTTCAGACCTAGAAATGTACTATTAAATGTACAGGCAGCCCTAGAATCCATGGGGGAAGTATTGGTTACAGGATGCTTGAGGAATTTCGAAACTTGTGCTTGTTCAAGTATTTTATATAAAATGGTATAGAGTAGTTACGCAAAATCACATACCTTTCCCGTGACTCGATACTGTCTTCATTATAATATCAAATAAAATATTCATGCCCTATTAAATAGTTGGTATGCTATATTGTTTAGAGAAGAATGTCAAAAAACTCTTTACATGTTCAGTCTAGAAATTATTTACATGTTTGACCCAAAGCTTATCGAACTCACTGACATAAAACCCACTAAAATTTTGGGTGTTTTAGAGATAGAGATGAAAAATTATCCATCAATTGGGTGGTGGTGGTTCACGCCTTTAATCACAGCACTCGGGAGGAAGAGGCAGGCATAGCTCTGTGAGTTTGAGGCAAGCCTGATCTACAGAGCCAGTTCCAGAATAGGTTCTAAAGCTACACAGAGAAACCCTGTCTCAAAAACAAAAGCAAATAAGCAAACCCCCAAACAAAAAACCCACTATCGATCACATTTTAAAAATAATTTCTGTAGACTCAAAAGTTTGAAAATAAAATGATAGGAAATCACATAGTATTTCATATTACTAACTAAAAGAAAAGTGGTCTGTGTTCTTTTAAAACTAGTTAAATACAAGCTGGGCGATGGTGACACAAACCTTTGATCCCAGCATTCAGGAAAGCAGGTGGAGGCAGATCTTTGTGTGTTTGAGGCCAGCATGATGGTCTACAGAGTGAGTTCCAGGACAGCCAGATATACACAGAGAAACCTTGTCTCAAAAAATAAAAATTAAAAAAAAAACAAATAAAAAACTGAACTGGTCAAATACTAACTAAAAGAAAACAGTCAGAAAACCAGAGGCTCATATCACTCATTTCAGTTTCTCTAAATCATTACAAAATTTGATGACTGCGTTGCTGACTTATGGAGGCTAGGGAGTTTCTCTTGCTCTCTTGGCAATCCCTACTTTTGGAGGGTTCATATATCAGTGAGCATATTAGGAGAGCAGGGAGTAGGGCTGGTGTAAAAAGGGTGTGCTTTTAGCCCTAGGTTGGACTTACTGACCGTGTGTCTCCAAGAAACATACTCTACTGAGACTCTCACTTTCAGTTTGCATCAAAGACTGAAATCTATGCTATTTAAAAACTTTATATGATTCAGAAACATAGGATATATTAATCTATCATTTCTAATAAACATTTACTATTTTATTAAGAGACATGGGAAGGATTATGATTTAATTATCACATAAGAAGGCCTTGAAATCCTCCAACGAGAAAGATTATGCAAACAGACATACTAGGGCAAACTAGACTAATCATCATGTCGTTTGTTAGAAAACAGCACCGGGATTCATTGCAGTAGCCCATTATCAAAGCGGCACACTTTTCATCTAATTGGTTTTTAAGCAGACATTTTTGTTTTTAGTGCTGCATGATTCTCTTCTTATTCAAAGTTTAAAATGGCTTGCTGTGAGATCATTAATAAACATTTCTGTTAGGGATGATTTTTTTTTCAGCTCTTCCTGTGCAGAGTGCAGGGACCAATACAATAATGAGTAAGAGCACAAACATATTCTCTCTTCAAGATATCTGTGGTCATAGGACAGGCTCATTAATGTTGTCATGGCAACCATCTCCTCACAGGTTACATGCCTGTGAGCTTCTACTAAGATGCAAATTCTAGCTTAAACAAAGCAAGCTAACATCAAAATGACATGTCAATTTTCAAGGGCGTGTGGAGTGATCCTGAGGGCTTCATTTTTCCATATGCATTGTGTAATTTAGAAAGCTTACTTTTTCCTTTTGTCATCCATGTTGAATTTTATTTTGCCTCAAAAATGCTTTGCCCAAAGAGAAAACGAAGATTAAAATGAGCTCTTACTGTGCTTCTCTTTTTGCATTTATTTAATTCTTGGTTTTGCCTTACAATCCTTGATAAGCCAAAGCATGTAGAAATGTACGTAATTCAGTCCAAAAAGACAGCATAACTAGATAACGGAGCTATCATCTCAGCTCAAATCCATTCCTTTCCTATGTGTATTCACTATGGTGCTGTTTTAAGGACTATAATCCAGAAATGGAAAAAGATGAAGAAACAAAAATCTAGCTACACTTCAGATCTTGTTGGGTATGGAGGTGGATCCTCCCTTCTCAGGTCTTCACCTCTTAACCCTGGCCCATGGGACTGCTGGAGCTGCCTCTGTTCCATATGGTGAACTAGAGGAGGGTGTTTCTGATTTAGACTTCTTTTTGTGAAAAGATAAGAAGCTAATTCAGTCACAGTCAGCTCTCCATCAGGTTTATCTTTCTAGTTGATGTCATTGATGTGCCTCAGAAGTCTTTGGTGTCTCCTGCTGAAGTGGTGAAGTTGGCTGTTTCTTTACTTCTGTTCTGAGTTTAGAGGATTTTCTTTCATTCTATTCTTGCTCTACTTAGTGCAGTTGGTATTCTAAGGGCTTCTAATTGGCTCTGTCTTAAATATGCCAGACAAGATAAGGCAAGCCTGTATTTTTTACTATGATGCTGGAAAGATGTGGAACTTGCTTTGAAAGTTAGGGATTCGGGTGCAAAGGTGAAAGTCTTGCTTCAGTCTCAACATGCAACCACTTTTGAATGTCAGTGGCAATGCCATAGGTCAGTACTAGAGTATCTGTAAAAGTCAGTGTGGAGACACAAGAGAAACCTAGTAAGTAGAACGGGAACTTACCTTTAAGGTTGTATACGTTAGTCAGAGGAGAAGGAAATGTGACAATTTAAAATTTCAATAGCAAGCAGTGTTACCAGTCAGTACAGGCACTGTTATGTCTGTAACCTATATGTATGTTATGGTAAAGCAAAACAAAAAACCAAAGCAATTAAACACAACTTTTTTTCCCAAAGTATACAGATCTAAAGTAGCATAAATTAACTTCTGGAGAGGACAGCAAGTGCCATGTCTTTTTTATTCTTAGATAAAATGAAGAATTTGCAACATTATGAGAAGCCACTCATCATTTTTGGGCAACTTAGTGATATAGTTTGTTATACTGTTGAAAGATCCATAGGGCTAGTTTTGTATGGAAGGTGTATTGTAGGCAAGACAAGTTACGACAATAAGACACACGGAAAGGTGATTTAATGGTTCAGGCAAATTAAGATGCTGTCTTGGGTTTCTGGGAAGAATGAAGAAAAACAGGCATTTCCAGACATACTTTCAAAGATAACAGTGTTTATTATTAGATAAGACATGGGTGATGGATGAAAATGTCTCCAAGATATCACCTTGGATTTTTATCCAGTCACATGGTCAATGACCATATTGTATCCCTAAATAGGGAGCAGATATGGAAGACAAATTAATTGTTCCATTTGGCCATATAATATTGAGATTACATTACATTGTTTATGTGTGTAAAATCCTGTATATTTGTGTGTGTGTGTACGTATATGCGTAGAATCACCATTCTATTGAAATGAAGAAATTGAGAATAGTTAGTTAGCCTGGAGCTTATAGAAAGCTCTCAGATTATGGGCATCAGATTGAAAATCATGTATTTAAAGAAAAAAGTTTAAACTTCCTTATTATCAGGCTTTCAATTTTAACTATACAATAGTGCATATGAACAAATAACTGCTCATCTCAGATTGATAGACTGATGACAGACTAGGCAGCAATTCTGCCTTTCTAGCTTAGTAAACCAGTGAGCTTACAGTTCTGTGGGTGACTCAAATGCACCTATAGCACCAAAAGTTCACCCCAGCGTTGGGGACAGCTCATGAAACCTGAACTTCTCGAGTTCCCAGAACAGTTTGCAAGAAGTTGGAGAATTTCTTCCTCTCCAGCAATTATCACTTACTGCTTTTATAACATATATGTATGTATGTATATGTATATATATATGTATATATATATAACTGGAAAATCATTTTTAGAGACTGGCAAATCATTTTCTGAGCCTTGACTTCTTTGTTGACTTTTTGTTTATCACAAGTCTTTTTCCTTCATCTTGGAAAGAATGTTTCAATTTGCATGATGCTGCTGCACAGTACCCCATCCCTTTTCCTAGCCTTTACTATTATTTCTATCCACTTTCCATGGTCTTAAAGATGGTCTGATTACTTTTCTCCATCTACAACAGAGCACTGAACCACTGTATCACAGCAAGTCACTTATTACCTCAGCTTGGCTGCTTAAGAGTCTCTGCAATATATCACTAAAGCAGACCAGAAGTCTTAGTTCAGTACTAACTGATGTGGCAGCACCCATAACTAACGGGCATCAACACAAATGTTTAGAGGGTAATCTGGTAGGTATGTTTTTATCAATTTAATCAGGTAATGGAAGTCGCTTCCCTCCTAGGGAAGTGACCTCCCAACTTTGGCACTTAACTCTGGTTCATAGTATCAGCTATGGGTTCCTTCCTGTGGAATAGACTTTTAATGTAATTAGAAAGGAATCAGTTGTGTCCATAGAAGTTGTGCCACTATTTCACCAGCAGACACATCTCGCCTGGCCTGGTAGTAGTATAGTAAACAGGATCCATAATTAAGCTGGATTGTTGGTGACGATTCTCTGCAAAAGCCCAAACAATGCCTTACCGCATCATGGAAACCTTTCAGCAGAGAGGAAGCTTTTAGCTCTCTCCAGTCTGAGTTCTCAATGTCCTGAAGCTAGCAAGGACAATGTTTTCAGTGGTATGGTCTTACTACTTAGTATGACATATAATCAAAATCAGAGTCAGTAATGTTTCTGGTTTGTAGGGATTTAAAGGTTTATCTCTGGCTAAAATTGACCAGGTGGTAGTCCCCCCTCATTGATTTTCATTCAATACGTTATGACCCATGGAGTTCTCATTCTCATTCATGCGACGTATATTTATTCAAATTCTTGGACTAATGTTTTTACTGCTCTTCCAGATCAGTGGTTGTTAACCTTCCTGATGTGACTCTTTAATGCAGTTCCGCATGCTGTGGTGACTCCCAGTCATGAAGTTATTTCTGATTCTACTTCATAACTCTAATTTTGCTAGTGTTATTAATCACAATATAAACATCTGATCCGCAGGATATCTGATACATGACCTCTATGAAAGGGTCATTTGACCCCCCAAAGAGTTGTGACCCACATGTTGAGAACCGCTATTCTAGATGTTTCTTCAAATCTGTAAGAAACACAGGAGTTAGCCTTTTATAATGAAACCTTTCACATAACAGACAGACAGGATCTGTGAAGGTCTATGATCAGCTCCAAAGATGTTAACTGGTCTGTAATGCCTGAGAGGATGATGGAAACAAAGCGTAGGCCAGATCCAGTACAGTCTGAAAGATTCCATCACTTGCATTAATAGTTTCATCAAAGAGCTATGTTGTGAACTGAGACACAAATGGGAGCCCTGCCCCAGCTGGCTTTCCATAACCCCCGCCATGTTACCTGAGCAACACTTCTTTTCTTGTCTATTATGGTCTTGGTGAGGCCAGTTTGTGCTTCTCAGCCTGGAAGTGTCGCACTCTTGTCTTCTGTGCCTACTGCTGAAGTGGGCTCCCAAGTTTTGGCAGGCTCCCAGACTTTGGCTTTTTGTCAGCCACACCTCAATACTTAAAGGGACCATAAGCTGGATGAAGAATCTTTGCCTTTAGAGAATTGTCTTTCAGAGGAGAAATGCACACTATAAACTATGAAGGTTAAGAGTCCACCGCAAGATCAAGGTATATCTTCTTTATCTGCAATGTTTTGTCAGTTATGTCTCGTCAGATGTTGCCCCTTTAAACTCCTGTAGACATGTACTAGCATGTGATTTTGCTTTCTGTTAATTTTTTCTTCCCCTAGCAACTTGCTTTTGCCATATTTGCCTTCAAGTGATCTTGGCAGATTTCTTGGTCTATTCTGCCCTTCTCCTACTCTTTCTTGATTGTTTGAGAACTTTATAATCCTTAAATCACCTGTAGGTTTATATCATTTAGATATGTTAACTCCACTTCTATGTTGAGAAAAGATAATATCCCAGCATGGAGCTTAGCAACATTATGGAAAGCACTTACTGGCCTTGAGTTCTTTGTGTAATAAACCTTTCTAGACTTTTCCTGTGAGCAGTCCTATCTTTCTTCTGAAGCTCTATTTCAAAACCCCTCTGCTCTCAATTCCCTAAAATCGCTGGTACTCAGATGATGAACCCACTTGTCTGTAATGGGACGTATGAGCCAATCCATCAAGGAATTGAATTGTCCCAGATTATGCAGTTTCACAAGGCTGAGTGAATAGTTATTTTACTTAGTATCTCAATTCTCATGACTCTCAGACAGATTCTGTTTACCCTTCTTTCATTTTCTACAGCTTTACAAATAAAGCTGTGAGAGTACTTTCTTCCTCACTTGAAAGTTTTCCTCACTTAAGCAGTTCTGATGCAGATTATTCTCAGGTTACCACAGTGTCCTATACTAGACCATGTTAAAGGCCTTATCTACATACTGCATAGATTTGTCGCTTTCTGTCCATCATGGTAAAACCTACATAATATCTTTTACCACTTCTACCTTGCTCTCACCATTTTCCCTATGGGTCACAGTTTTTTGGGGGCCTCAGGATCCATTTAGCAACCATTTAACTTATCCTCGCTTCTTGCATCACACCAGCTGTAAGAAATGGTAAGCCAAAAGCTCCATCTCACCCTTCCTATTTTCCATTTTCCTCCCAATTCAGAGGCTAATGCAGAGAATAGCATTTTTCAGTCATTTTTACATAGTAATGTCTCTCTTAGTTGGAAAATGTGTCCAGGCAGTAGATCAGCACCAGTTGTATACACTCCACCTCTCTAGAAAAAATATTATCTAAAGATAACTATGATGCATATGAAAAGAAATCTTTATTGGAATAATGTGAGGTCTGTGGACAGAAGCTGTGGTTAGCTCATTTATTTTATAACCCTGGGGATTCTAGGAATGAATGCATTTCAAAATTTGAGTTCAAAATCCTGTTCTTTATCTTTTCCATCTTCCTTAGCTTTGTGTCCCATTATTAATTAAGTCTATGCTGAGTCTCATTTTATTTCCAGGCCCTACGATTTCCAGAGGTACCCTTCTCTTCTTTTTGCTTTTCTTCCCATGTCTACCTTTACACTTAGTCACTTCAGCACCTAATGATATACCCCAGAACATTCCAGATGATGTTACATCACTGAAAGAAGAGAGTCTAATGTGACCCTTCTTTCACAGAATGAATATATAATACTGAAAAAAAACTGTCAAGAGACAGACCTAAGATCCACAGGAGGATTCCAGCTTTTAAGTAAATGTTTTAAAACACATAGTCTGTTAAGGATTTTTCTAAAAGTTGTTTGTTTGGGGTGAGATACTGATATATTGGTAATGTAATAGCTATGTCAATGCTTCCCATTAATATAGAGACTATGTTTTCCTAAAATAGTGACAGAAAACGCAACAGGTACAAACATATGTTGAATGGCAGTGCTATTTTAAGTAACTCCAGGAACACAAAGACAGACACAGATGCCAGCAGCTGAATAAGAGGGTGGAAAATGAATATTTTACATGTCACAAGAGTCAAATGTGTGAATAAGTGTGATTATTTTAGAAGGAGGGAAACCAAGATAGGAATGTTCAGATGGGAACATTCAAAGATCATGTCTGGAAGGAGATGGAAAACTGACAAGACCATAGCCAGGACACAGAGAGGGGAATTCATTCACAGTTCAGAAATCAGTTGATTTGAACCATTCTTTTGGGCATCAATACTTATTACACAGGCACAGATCAGAAGGCGTTGATTTTGCTCAATTGGAAACAGTATGGTATTTGTGGTTTATCATATATATAAATGTAAGGCTTCTCTTTTCTCTGAGAAATGATTAAAAAGGTATTGAATAATGCAGAGACTCATAAATAATCAAAATGCTGGGTATAAATAACACTGAAACTTGTGAAGTAGTATCCCTAAGAATAATACATAATGAAGAAGAAGAAGAGGAAGACAGAGAAGAGGAGGGAGAGGAAAAAGAAGAGGAAGAGGAAGAAGAGGAAATAGAGGAAGAAGAAGGAGAAGGAGAAGGAGAAGGAGAAGGAGAAGGAGAGGGAGAGGGAGAGGGAGAGGGAGAAAGAGAGGGAGATAAAAACTTGTCAATTTGCCATCTGAATATCAATCTCATACCATCCAAGGCTCAGAAACTTTGTGAAAAAAGGAACAGAAAAAAAATATAAGAGCTTGTGGATGGGGATGAAAGGGAGAGGGAGAGGGAGAAAGAGAGGGAGATAAAAACTTGTCAATTTGCCATCTGAATATCAATCTCATACCATCCAAGGCTCAGAAACTTTGTGAAAAAAGGAACAGAAAAAAAATATAAGAGCTTGTGGATGGGGATGAAAGCTGAGATTCTGAATTCTGTACATGACAAGGCTGCTACATACATCAACTCACTGCATCTGTGGTTTCTCTACAAGACCTATACAAGATCCAGCCAGTTACAATCCATCATGGAAGAGGAAGGGGGGCCCTGAGATCCTCCCACTCTGGGCAGAACAACTGGAGGCTGGTGGTGTTGAGAGAGGGAGAGTCACTCTGTATGACCTGTGACCATGAGTAGATTGCTCGTGTCCCAACTGATAGTCACACACATATAGACAGAATTATCCAGACTTGGGAATATTATTAATGATAAAAATATTATAGAATTTGGGAATTACAAACTTAATATCAGGTACTAATTTGAAGGATGAGCAATCTGTAGATAACCTTTGTGATATAGAAGCTTAAAATTTTACTGAAACATCTTTTATTTTTCCATTTCCAGTTTCCTAATATGGTTCATGATATAATAATATAAACTTATTTACTAACAGTAATTGGTTTAACCAAAGACAAATTAATAGTGCCTTTATTTTCACAAATGTATGAATTGATTTATACTTTAAAAATGAAGCGTGATGTTGGGAGGGAGACAAGGTAGGAGGTACTGTTGTGGGGTGTGGGAAATGGATATGCTGAATATACATTGTGTAAAAGTATGACACTTTCAAAGAAGTAAACTACAATTTAAGCACAAAAATATATCCATGAAATCCATACTGCTGCTGCATTGAGACTCTGGGTTGGTGTTTTTTCTCTCTCTCTGTTTTCACTTGGCCACTGATTTCTCCTCTTCTCATCATTTTTTTCTGTCTCCTTTTCATTCCTTTCCTTCCTCTTTTCTTTCATCGTTCTCTCTTTTCTTTTATAATCTTATGCCCCCTCTTCCTTTCCCCTCATTTCCTTTCTTACATCTGTGTCTGCTATATCCCAATCTATGCATTCTCTTCCTTCTCTTCTTTTTCTCTTCATCCTTCTGTTGTTTATATCTTCCTTCCCTTTTGTCCTATTTTGGGGGTTAAGAGGCAACAAATGAATTAAAGGCAATAGCAAAACTAGCACTTTAAGTGGGGTGAACAGATGAGAAAATGGTTCTGTTAAAGGGAAAGACTGGAAATGAATGGGCAATGTGCTAAGACTGTGGTAAAGACAGAGTCTGACACCTGGTCACTACAAAACAGAAAATTAAGCCCAAGTCCATGAAAGTGAACATAGACCTGACATAGTGGCATGAACCTTTAGTCCTAGCTCATAGAAAGCAGAGACATGTGGATCTCTATGAGTTCAAGGTGAGCCTAGTGAGATGATCTTTAAAAAATGGTGTTACAGAAGGAATACCTCAAAATTCTTTAAGTAAATTTAATTATAAAATAGTGAGAGTGTCTATACCTTAAGATATTTTAAGTTGCAGCTAAAAAGACACAATTGACTTAAATAAAGACAAATATTCACATATACAAAAAAAGAAGTCCAAATAAATACAAGCAAGAGAAAGTGACATTGCACCAGAACCAGGATATGTGAAACAAGCGGGAAGGTTTTTTTTTTTCTTTTTTAATATTACAAAGGAGAAAAGATATCGAGCCCTTCTTTGCTGACAAAAAAGCCAGAGGACTCTAAATTCTGAGATGAACTCATGGAGAAGTACTGAAAGGCATTAGAGTGGGGTTGTTCAGTGTGATTAGGTTGTGTGCACCTCCTGTTTGTCACTTACCAAAGCTAGACTCCTATCCTTCCATAGAGACCAGGAGATGCACACTTATATTTCCTCTTGATTGCGTTTTAGAGGAATGAAAGGACAAGCCCTGGAGAAAGGCACCCTCCATTATAAATCTGCCAGCGATGTGGATTTATGTCTCCCAAGGGCAGAGAAACAAGGAAGCTGCACATTTCCCAAAGTCCGTTCTGAGCAAAGGGAGTTTGAGAACTAAGCATGCATTTCTCAAACTTAGCCAAGCTGAGAACAAAGGATGACCTGATAAATGGTCCTGAAGTCAATTTAATGTGGATTCAGACTAGCAATCTTAACTTGTCAGAATATTTCTATCTCTGTTCAAATTTTTTTGAGAAAATAAGAGTAATGGGCTACTACTTGCAGAACTAAAAGCCAGGTGTGATGAGCATCGGGTATAATCAGACCTAAGTACTTACAGTTCATCAAAAACTTGATAGGTTCTTTTTTTAATTTACTTCCTTTCATGTCTTATTTTTAGGCAAGATTTGTTCTCAGTGTGTCAAAGCATGCATTGCTAACCCTAGGCTTCTTTACCCTTCCTCTCTAGCATGATTAAGTTAGAGTGTGTCATTTGGGGTGATTTCAAAGACCTTGACAATTTTTCTATTCAGTTTAAATTTTTTTGTTTTTCCTTGTCTCTTAGATTAGAAGAGAATATATTCATCTTCTTATGTTGGACTTTATGTATTCCTTAGACTGGATGGTGAATTCTCCTTAGCTAGAGAAGTGGTTCATCATTGTACTTTGCTAGAAAAAGGTGAGACCCAAGCCATGAAGGCTTACACAGTGGTAAGTTATAACAGGGCTTTGTTTATTTGTTTTTGCTTTGTTTTCCAATGCTTCCTACTTCTTACTAGAAAAAAAGGCAGAATGACAGTATGCAACATTAGAAAAATGAAAATAAAGACCCTAAGGCCAGATAATCAATCTGGCTTAATCATTATTAACTGATGATATAACCAACATGCACAGCCATGTTTTCTGTATTTCAGAGGTTACCGTGAGCTAACACAATACCAGCCTCCTCTCTTATCTGTGCAGAGTTCATGCTCCTCAAGCCCCTTGCTGCTCCAGGACATTTTGTTCCCATGGTGACTTGACAGACAGAGAAGGGGGGGAGGGAAGAAGAGAGAGAGAGAGAGGGAGAGAGAGAGAGGGAGATCCTTTGTTGCTGCTGCTTCTCAGCTAGTGTTACCTGGCTCTTGCCTTTAGTTAACTACCTGTCTCTGTCTTGAGAGGAGGCCTAGTTAGGGCCCTCTTTATCTTTACATCGTCTGGTTATTCTGTCTCCAGTATCTTTTGACTTCCTCATGTCTGACTATACATGGCTTTTCTTTATACTTGGACCTGCACTGACAATTTCTTATTTGATGTACAATTCAGTTCTAATATTCTATAGTCCAAAGCATTGTTCATAGACAATTCCCTGGCAGTGAGGGGTTGAGTATTATGGTGAATCAGTGGGACAGGTCCCGACTTATCAAGCCCATGTTTATTATGAGACAGCTAATTAGCTATTAAGGGTCACCAGCATTTTCCAGGTGGCTATCATCATGCAACTTTCCACATCAATTTCCTGTATTGTGTCTTTCACCATTCAAATATTTTTATTTTCTGTATTTTCCATGGTGTGAAAAAGTGGGCAATGCTCAAACTTATTTCACTTTAGAAATAGCAATTTCATGTATATTTGACACATAGTAAATGTAGGAAAGGGAAAGCTAAAGTCCAGAAAGCCTAGAAAAATGCTAAATATTAAGCTAATCCTTGAATAACAAGAAAGACTTGATGTACCAGGTGACAGGAGAAAGGAACAGAAGTAAGAGGTTTTCTTGTGGTTTTGAGGAATAGATACACAACTGGCTGTGCTTGTCACAGCTTTAACACTAGCTGATGCTGGGGCTGAGTGGCTTGGATTTTAATTTATATCCACTCTAATGCAAGCTAGACAGCTCTTCTTCATCTGTAGTTTGCCATCTGGAACATGTGGCCTTAAAGGTTGCATGCATTGCAGAGAGAATGTTGGAGGATTATACAAAGGTTATAATCAGGCTAAGCATGATTTTTGCCATTTTCTTATCACTTTGTCTATAATTCAGATCACCCAAGTTTATATGCGAAAATGGTTGTAAAATGTTCCTTTTATCACAAGAAATAGAAAATATGTTACATACATAATATTGTCTTTGGAGTATTATTTTTTCAGTCTCATCTGTATGGTAATAACAGTTATCAGGAAGGGTTGATCAGAGCTCAGTTAAGATGCTCCTTTTGGACCTATTTTGTTCCTGTGCTTCTGTATGTAATTGTATCAACAACATTTTGGTTATTGTTTTGTATTTCTGTCATACACTCTGATAAGCATATAACCAACCACAACCAGCTTAGGTTGTTTCCCAAGCCCTAGTCTCCCCCATACTGCCCAACGAGTGAAATGGAAGCATGTTTATAGAACACAGGTTTTCAAAAGCTATTTCTAACACTACTTCTCCCTTCCTCTACATCACTCTGATTTCATTAATTGGCCTTGCAACCCCAAATATTTCTGAGTTCAACCCATAAATGAAGGAGAAATCACTATGAATCATCAAAGAGACACAATTCCATCTGACTTGCATTTTAATGATTTATGTGCTAGTTGCATGAAATTATTTGGAAAGTTATTCCTCTGGATATGAAGATGCCTTATTAAGTAGGGCATTCTATCTCTCATCTTACATGGTATCTCTATATGTTCCCTTAAATAATCTGAGTAGGCCAAAGAGGTAAAAATGTTTAAATGCTTTTGTGAATATTTAGTAGAGATTTACAAGCAAAACTGGAACAGGAAGAGCAACAGCACATTGTTTCTCTAGGAGTAAACAAAGTCTTTTAGTTCAGTGACACAGAAAAGAAGGGAGCTTTGTGCTTGCTCTACAGGAAATATGCTGTGTTTTTGCTTTTAAATTTCTGAATACCCTCAGTATTTGTAACAGTATCCCCATTTTATAGATGGAGACATTAAAATTCAAGAATATTAGATATTTCTCCAGGGCAAACAGCAGGTAAATTCCCGGTAGGACTCCAAAGATTGTAAACCAACCCTTCATGTGGTGAAAAAGATATGATTCTTCAATTCACTTATGGCAGGACGTGTGAATATGTGAATTAACTTATCCATGATTCAGCTTCTTTGCTTCCTTCTGATTCTTCTCACTGTGCTAATTAATTGACATTCTCCAAGCCAGTCCCTGGAGGGATTGCCTCACTTTAGATGAGGACCTGTATGGAAAGCAATGTTTCTATAGCAACCACTGACTCCCAAAGACTGTTTAGCCACTCATTTGGCTTTGCATCTATAATCATAATACATATATGCATGCATGCATGCATATATATATAAATGCGCATCATATTATTTTTACAGAGACGTCCAGTGATCAACTTTTTTTTTTAAAGTATAACCATTTAAACAACCTTTGTTGATCATTGCAACCTAAATTGGGTAATTTCGTGCTGTTCATTCCCTGTCCACTCAGCTTCCACTCCCAACAATGATCTTCCATTCTGCTTTCTCCTGAAAGGGCCATATCCATGTTTGTATTTGTTTGAAACTGAGGAAAAGAAAACCAAATGATGTCTTTCAAACAAAATCATACTTCTTTTAAGATGAACTCTATAATTCTCCAAACAATTGAAATGTTTTTTCACAGCATCAATCATGCACGTCACAGTTGGATATAATTTTGTTTTCAAAATGGTTAAAAAAGGAAATGAGAAATTAAAAAGTGTCCTTTATTATTTTGTACTTGAGTAGAGTAAATAATCTAGAGTGTTCTAGGGAGGGATTCATGAGGCCATTGCATCTAAAGCTCTAGGTTTCAAATCAATCTCAGGACTCCATTGTGGTTCTTGTGATTGAAAGAACATAAATTGTAAGAAATAGTTAATTGCATGGCCATGGGAGAGAATGTCTGCAATGAGAATTACCCAGGACAAAAAAATAACTTCTCTTTTCTTCTCAGAAGAGCAAGGGGCACACTCATAAACTCTTAGGAAAGTTTGTGGAAGAATAGAAAGTGACTTTGGGAGATGTTTTTGAGGTTAACCCACACACACACACACACACACACACACACACACTGCAATCTCCTGTGAGGTCAGCACTGAGACAGGTCATGGGTCATTTTAAGTGGAATGTGAAGAGAAAAACCGGTGTCTTTGAGAAATGTTACTGAGGATGCTGGATGAGCAGCCTTGAGTTATCAAGGAACAGTGGTGGAGAAGAACATGAGTAGGTGTGAGTGATTGGGAAATGAAGCCATGGGGCATTTAGAGGAGGGAGAGGAGTTGTCTTCCTCATTTCTATCTGAGTGAGATTTCTTTGATGACAGGAACTTTAAATTTTCTGTTCTAACATCACAGTCTCTCACCTGGGGACTTTTTCGATCATCTGAGATATCATTTTCCTTTCTTCCTCCTCCCCTTTCTCTTTCTTCTCTTCTTGTTATAAGGACCTAGGATCTTTTGAAATTTTGATAATCCAGAGGAAATATTTGTGTACATTGACATTGGTCCAGACCTGATATCTGCTAGACCTGTATACTATTTTGCTGTTCTTGACTGTCATGTACCTTTCCTATGTCTGCATCATCTCCCCATCTGTCATTGATTCCTCCTGATAAGAGACCCACTAAACACACAGAGCAGTCAGTTCCACATCATTCTCCTCACATAGCTTTTTCTTCCTCTTTATCATGATAAAATTAGATCTAGACAAAATGTCAACTTTCTGGTCAAAGTTCTTTATCCAGCAGCTGACAAGGCAGCAAATAGTCCCACAGCATCTAGCAGCAGGAGCAATAGGCCAAATAGCCCATCATAGCTTCTTGTGTGCTTATTTGATTTTTACCATAATATTCAGGGAAAGCATTCTTCCCATTGGGAAAATCCAAGTCTTGAACTATGGATTTTCATTATATCCATTATACAGAAAAATCTTCCTGGAATAAATTGAGTTCCAAGTACACTGCCACTATGTTGGTCCTTTATTATATGCATGCCTGCACTTAACATTAAACCCAATCATTCTCTTTTAGCTGTCTTTAAAGCTTAAGATAATTCAAGTCAAACTTAAGTTTCAACATTGAAGAATAGAAACTGGTACACTAATACTGAAAGTCACAGTTTTAGTTAGTGACAAGTGATAAAAAAATAACACTTATCAGTTTAGTTTTAATAAATGATCTTTCCTGTATTATCAGGTTTTTAGGACAGGTTAGTTTACAAGATCCGTACTCTACAATATTACAGTCTCAACAGGAATGCATACATTTGCATCCTACTAGTATGATTGTGAATTTCAATAAAATTTAACCTCCAAGATTAAACTCTATGTTCTTCTAAAGTTCTGGGGTTCATTTTCACATAACATGTATAGATTATAAAATGTATTGTCTACTAGATTTGTGGTATCTAGTTGGAATTAATTCTAAATCTGCACTAATAGCAGCAGTGATCATTGGTGTGTCACTCAGACAGCATGTTGGGTACTTGTTTCCTAAACCAACTCAAAAATTCCAGTAGATATTGATTTTTACGGTAAAAAAAAATGGAAGGAAAGTCAAATATAGTGATGGTTGACCCTAGCTTGGAGTCCTGTTTCAGTCCCAGAGATTTTCAAATTTTTCTCCTTTTAGCCAAGTTTCTCTTGCTTTCAAAGTAAACCAAGAGTACAGAAGGCTTTAGCATTTATTCAAGATCATCTGATCCATTCACGAAAGAGTTGGTTCTACTCATCTGTCACAAATAACCTAGATGGTTACCACTTGACCTCTGTATAATCA
>JAQHUG010000017.1:10137063-10156339 GCA_028555095.1 Dicrostonyx torquatus | reverse complement strand
TACTTTATCTTTTATCATAACCAAGGAAAACTATAATTATTTTTATTTAGACAGAAAAGGAAAGATGATATGAGATTCCCCTATGTATGCTGTGAATATGTTTTTATGGCCATTGGTTAATAATAAAAGCTGCTTTCAGCTAATAACTTAACAGAGTAAAGCCAGGCAGAAAATGCTAACAGAGATGTAGAGAGAGAGTAGGTGGAGTCAAGCAGAAGCCACATAGACACCTCAAGAGACAGATGCTAGATGCCGGATGGAATCTTACTGGGAGGCCACAACCATGTGGAAATACACAGATTAATAGAAATGGGTTAATTTAAGATATAAGAGCTAGCTAGAAATATGCATAAGCTAATAGGCTAAGCAGTGTTTTAATTAATACAGTTTCTGTGTGCTTATTTCGGGTTTGTGTGGCCAGGAACAAACAAACAGCCTCTGCCTACAATATAGTATTAATAAGAAACATTGTATGTTAAACTTTTACCCTTATTTTTAGTGAGATTATTATAAAAATTTACCATATATATTGTTGTAGGAGGGGGTGGCTGTGTTCCCAGCACCTGAGAGGAACATGGGCCTTTTTGTTCCTTCCCACCCAGCTCTTGGCTGTCAGCTAGCTTATGCCTGAAATAACCACATGACAATTATATTAATTTAAATACTGCCTTGCCCATTATCTCTAGCCTTTCCTTGGCTAACTCTTACACCTTAAACTAACCCATTATAAAAGTCTGCATGTCACCATGAGGTGGTGACTTATCGGAAGATTCTAACCTGCATCCATCTTGGGCCAGAGGATCATGGTGTCTGCTACATTTCCTTTCTTCCCCACCACCTTCTGTTCTGTCTACTCTGCCCACCTAAGGGCTGTGTCCTCTCCTACAGGCCAGTCAGTCCTTTATTCAACCAATGAGAGTACAAAAGAACCCTCCTACACCATTTAGGAATTTTTCTCTAGTTCAGAATCATTTAATTTTTGAAGACCTTATGTATTAATTACCTTCTTACTGTAGTGATAAGATTGCTGATGAAAACAACTCAAGAGAAGAGGGACTTATTTGGGCTCAGGGTTTCTATCCAACATGCAGAATAGGCATGGTAGAGTTTGTGTGTGGTAGCAGAGGCATGTGTCAATAGCTCCTCACATTTTGATAGGTAGAGAAAGAGATAGTAAAGTTGGAAGGTTGGAAGTAAGGCCAAGCTTTAACTCTCAAAGATCTCTCTGACCCAGTTAAGTCTCCTACTCCAGATGCTTCAAGCTCTTCCCTGCCCAAAGCATCACCAACTTTTCAGACTAAAGAGCCTGTGAGGAAAAGGGGGGAGTGGGCTGTGAGGAAAGGAAGAACTATGAGGGCCATTTCATACTCAACTGTATATAGTTCCTTTATAATTTTTATCCTCTACTGTTTTTTTCAGTGAGAAGTTTTACTTTTCCCATCTCTTCTGGTCACCAACATTTTGGTCTTCCTGGCAGAGATAACAGTCAGCTCACTAATACCCTTCTTAAATGTCTAGGAAGTGTTTAGAGTCTTTGTCTATAGACATAGTAAAGAGAAGAACTTCCAAAAGTAAATAAAATTCATCAACTATACAACCAGTCTGAATTTCTTCTGGTATTTTCATGGAATTCTTTGGTCATTTACACATATCCAAAAAAAACAGTTGAATCATTCTCATAAATTCAATCTCCTCATCACATACTAAAAAATTCTCTTTGTAAATCCAACTGTCAGGCCACATACAGTGTAGTACACTAGCATTCAATATCCTAGCAATCCACTGAATAATAATGTCAGGGTTAGATATGTTGTCACCTCTCACATCATGGAATATTGAGTTCATCAACTCTCTGTAAGACCATGCATGCTTCCCAATTATATCTTAATATTTGTCATTGTTGATAAAAACAAACCATGTTGGGGTAGCAGATTTTCCTCAGCTAGGTTTCTTTTTTGTGATCTTTCTCCTTTTCTGTCCATCACAGGTTGACTTTGGCAATCATTGGGAGACATAGGACAATACAACTTTATAATAAAAAGGTATAGAAGGGGCTCTCTTATTTTATATTTTGTGTGTATGCCCAGATATGATATCTGAATTTGGTTAAGTGAATAGAGATTCAAAGAGCAGAGTAAAAGAGAGAAAAACACCCACTTCAGTTTGAGAAAGACTCAGGCTCTTAAGGTGGTGCACATAAATGAACTTTAACTTCTATTCAGAAATGAAGTCTAGGATTCATTTTATAGTAATCAATATTTGCAGCCCATACTCTAGCAGTCAAATACAGAACCGAGATTAACATCCAAACTAACAATATTTAAACAAAAAAATATGAAATTGAGATTTAGATTACAATCTTTCCACTTCAAACAAATCAAGGTTTACATAATTGACTTCACAATTTTTTTTGCCAGTGTCTGACATTTTCTCCTGGTTATCTCCTTTCTACAGTAAATGTGATATTCAAAACAGACACCATTGTCATATAAACAACACCTACTCAACATTTTTTTCATCTAAATTCTACGTAACAGGATTTGCTCCTTAGTTTTCTAACCAGAAACTCAATGGCTCTACCTATATAGATAGTTGTATCTCCCTTCCTCTCTATGACCACTGGTTGTTCCTAACTACTAAAATTCCTTTTTAAGAGGCTTCTAAATCTTTGACTTCTCAGTTTTCCTTAAAAGCAAACTTTAGTAGACCAGATGAACCAAATGAATTGTTGAGCACAGTGTAAGATGCTCATTCATCTCCTAACTCATTTCTGTATTCATACATCCCACAATGTATCAATTCATCTGTTGTTCAATAAATGTTCTGTAATCGGGCTTTCCTTTGGGTTGCCAGCTCATAAATAAGACAGAGACTTATTAATAATTATGAAAGCTTGGCCTTAGTTTAAGATTGTTCCACTCGCTTGTATAACTTAAATTAACCCATTTTTTATTAATCTATATTCTACCACATGGCTTTTACCTCTCTCCCATTTTGAGTGTTTGATTCGTTCCACATCTCAATGGTATCTCCTGCACGCCTCAATTATTCTCTTCCTCTCTCTAACTGGAGGTCCTGCCTATTTCTCCTGCCTAACTGTTGGCCATTCAGCTTTTTATTACACCAATCACAGCAATACCTATTCACAGTGTACAAATATTCCACAACAATGTTCATTTTGCATAGAACGGAAGTTGAATGACACTTTGGCAGTCTTTATATATACACAGTCAAGTGGAAGAATCAGAGATAAAAAGGACCAGATCTCCAACATGAAGGAAGACACAGTATAATCAGAGAAAAGACATAAACCCAACAATAGGGCAATGTATAATGTTCTCTACCAGAGGTGGCAATGAACTATCATGAATCTGCAATAAAAGTGATTTGTTTGGACATTGATAGTGGTGAAGGGGGCTGGAAAAATCTTTATGGAGGAAATGAATCTGTAGTGTGGACTTAATGTTTAGTTTTATTTAGCAAACATGAATTGTGTGATTTGCAGCAGGGGCAATAGAGCAAAGAGATTCACCTTTAGTAATGAATTTATTGGGTTTGGAATATGTTAGGATAAAAAAGAAGCGAATTTCAACTTTCAATTTTTCTTTTACTGAAAATATATTTTTATAAAATATGTTTTTATTATGTTTTTCTCTCCCACAATTCCTCCAAGATCCTCCCCCACCTTACCGCCTATCCAAATCCACACTATTTCTGTCTCTCATTAGACAACAAATGGATATCTATATACCAAAAATAAAACAAAACTAAAAACTTCAGAATAGTACAAAACAAATAGAAGAAAAGGTGTCAAAAGAAAACATGAGAAACATATAAAGCTGCAGAGATGTTCACACACACAGGAATCCCATACAAACACTAAACCAGAAGCCATAATTTAAGCACAAAGGACCTGTAAGGTAAAAAAGAAATGCCCTGACAAAACACTGTGAGACAAAGAACCTTCAAAGATGCCACCTTCTTCATTTTATGTTGGCATCTACTGCAAGGCACGGGACTGCCCTTAAAAGTAACTTGTTTCCCGAGACGACTTCACTGGGGAAAACTAGTTTTTCATTTGCCAGTGGTTATCAATTGAACATTATGTCCTGGTTAGTCATGGAAGATTGTATCTACTTCCCCTCTCAGTGCTGGGTCCCCATCTGGCAGACTTACACAGGCCCTGTATGTGCTGCCAGTGTCTCTGTGAATTCATATATATATTGTGTTTAGAAGGTCTTATTTCTTTGGTGACCTCCATCCTTCATCCCTTCTGGTTCTTACAATCTTTTAGCTTTTTCTTCTCTGAGGCCTGAGAAGATTTAAAAGAGATACCCCATTTAGAACAGTATTCTAAGGTCTCCTGCTTTCTGAACATTGTCAGGCTGTGGGTCTCTGTCTTTGTTCCTTTCTACTGCCAAGGGCAGCTTCTTCAGTGATGATTGAACAAGAAACTGATCTGTGAGTATAGAGAATATTATTAGTAGTCATCTTATTACTACATTCTTTTAGTGTGCAGTAGTTTTTGATTGTCTCCTTTGTTTCTGACCTATCTTGTTGTTGGACTATTTACAAGTTAAGATACGTTTATCTCCCTTCAAGTTTTATTTAAATTCTCCTTATCCTGGACTATTTTAGTGAGCTTCTATTTTCCTGGCCACGCTGCTAAAGAAAATGTACAAGGTTATTATGGTGCACTCACATCTATTTTTGAAACTTTGGATTCCCGGCAGAATGAAAGAACAGCTTAAGATTTCTGGCACAATTTCTGGCTTCGGGGACTTCGCATTCTTTGACAAGGTGATAGATTCTGAAAACTTGCAGTAGACTGATGTGAATATGCTGCATTTCAAACTTAACATTTGCATTGACTCACACGTCAGTGATATATTGATGTCTTTCAACACCATGATTCTGGTGCTTTCTCGCATCCTTTCTACCCAAACTTATTCCTTCAGTATCTGCAGAACTGTGCCACAAAACCAGACTTCCAAAGCTGAGCAACAAATCTCTTTTTTGACCCGTTCCTGGTTCTTTTTCCTTGTCTTAAACTCAGTACCAATAATCCTTCAAATAAACAGAACCTTTTTCAAGTTCTTCTTTTCATTTGAACCGTCTCATATCATCAAACGTGTGTACCGATTCTGATCACATATACTTCTGTCACTTCCTATTTTGTCTTTCTGCCTCTCGTCTCAACTTGTCTTATCAATACATGTTTGGCCACCGAATTATATGTGCAAATTTCTGCTTAGCAAATACATGCAATAACTCATGATTGGGAATGGTAGTAGATATTAATGGATATCCCAGGCATGGATGTGCATAGATCTTACACATGGTTTTATAATTTCTACAAGTTCATATGTGCAGCTGTCCTATTGTGCCTGGGGAACACTGCTTGAAACCATCCATGATTTCTGGCTCTTAGAACCTTTCCACTGACTCTTTTGTGATGATTTCAGAGCCATATGAGAAGAGAACTGTGATATAAACGTCCCATTTATGGCTGAGCACTCCATAGCCACTCATTCTCTGCACCTTGACCAGTTGTTGGTCTTTGTTAATTGCTGTAGACTTCAAAAAAAGCTGCAAAAAGAAGCTTGTCTGATGATGTTTGAGATGTACTAGTCTATGGCTACAGCACTAACCATTAGGTTCTGATTTAATACTAGACCCCTTAGCAGGGTGACAGAAGTAGGTTCACCCTTCAGGTTGTGACTTCTCTAGCCACAGGCTCCTGATACCCATGATGGTGCTAGGTGTGAAGCAATTGCTTTAAAAATGTTCTGTTGAACCAAATTATATTGATAATTTTCCCTCTAAAATTGGTAAGTTTCATCAGTAGAATATATATTCAATCTCTAGAATGGTGGGTTAAATTGGTTCACCATTTTGAAACTGACTTCAACATGAATATTTCTGCACACCTTCCTTTAATATTTAGTGCTCTAGGAAAACTGGCAAACTGAATTTATTCATTAAGAAGCAACAAAAGCCTGTTTTATTTTACTGGAGTCAGAGATATTCCAAATTTGCTTATTACCCTGCATACTGTTCTTTGCTTTCTGGTTTCTTTAAAGATCTTCTCTTTATCCCAAGAAGGGGTCTCTATTAATTCTTCTGAAAAACATTTTTCTAAATGCTTTGTGACACACACTTTCTGCATTTGCTGTGAACCAGTGCAGTGTGTTCTGAGACTATTCCTGGGGAGACACAAACAAACAACAGCTTACCCAAGTAGAGAACTGATGACAGATCAACATAACTACACCACTGAAGGATCATTTTTATTGTTATTATCTACAGGAGCAAAAATACTTCAATCAGATACATTCCCCGCCCTCGGCATGAGTGACAGCTCACCAAAGCTGACATACACTAGACATCCAGCTCAATAGTGTCCTTTTCAGAGAACTCAGTTGGCCTCAACCTCTTCAAGTTAGCTTAGTTTGTCTGGAAGTGTCTCTGCAATCCTTTCGGTTGGGGAGTAAGGGAGCTAGTGTTTCAGGTCAGTTTGAGGACTCACTGAAGCCTTTGAGCTGTTGTCATCCTAGGTCTTACCTCTCCTTAGGGCTTCCTAGTTCACCTCCTTTTTATATCCCAGTTTCTATCTCCTCCAAGACCAAGGTTTTAATCTCTTAGGAAACTGCTACACAGCAAATAACAAGCTATCTTTTCTTTATGAGTAATTCCTTATTGTTTATCATGTGCTTACTCAAATAATATATCTGGGATATTTTAGTGAGAGCAATCATAACATCTATTATTCTTTTCAAATTACTCATTATCTTCAGAACAATAAAAGACTCTTAAATTCCTCAGTACAAGAAACCTTTATTTAAATAATTCTTAAATCACACCGCTTCCTGGATTAGCTCTTACTCCTCCCTGTAGTGTGAGAAAAAAGGGAAATTTGAGTCAACATCTGTCAAGGTCAGTGCCAACAAAGTTAATCTGCTGCATGTTTTGACTTCTAGACTCTCATTTTTCTTTACCTATTCCAAAAATAAGAGCCAAGTGTACTTTAATTTCTGCCATAGAGGTGTCCTAGAGCTGATTGATTTTGAGGATGGTCTAGCAAAAATAAACCTAGAAGTTTTCAGTGTATTTTTTCTTATTAACTTTGCAAGTTAGATATTTCAAATTTCTTTTTTCAAGATTTAAAACCAATTGCATGTCTAAGTCATTAGAACTTAAAAACAGAACAAGAACAGAAACAAAAATCTCCTGAGGGCTGGGGCAATGGGTCAGTGGGTTAAAGGTTTGCAAATGAAAATCCAAGGTCATGTTCCTAGAACATACATGAAGCCTGGGCTCATGACTCTGTGTGTGTGTGTGTGTGTGCGTGTCTGTCTGTGTGTCTGTGTCTGTGTGTGTCTGTGTCTCTCTCTGTGTGTGTGTGTGTGTCTGTGTCTGTGTGTGTCTGTGTCTGTGTGTGTGTCTGTGTGTGTCTGTGTGTGTGCATGTATTTGTAATCTCAGGGTTCCTGAGGTGAGACAACAGCCAAGAGACAGGAGACTCCCTGGAAACTTATAGACAGCTGGCTAAGTCTACACAGTGGCAAACAGCAACCGGACACTGCCTTCAACATGGGAGGAGGCAAGAATGGACATCAAAGGTTATCTGACCCCCACAAGCACATGAACATCCACACACAAATAAATCAGCATCTGTAACTTAATTACTGAACTCTGACCTTTCACAGGCCCTCAATACAGACTCTTTTAGACTTTAGTGAATTCCAGTTGCAAACATCATCTCAACAGGAATCAAGGAGAATTCCTTTTCTGATCTGACTTGGCAAAGCTTCACAGCAACATTTTCTGTTTTCAAATGGGTATTATCAATAAGCTCTAAAAAAGTTCCTAGAAAGTATTATTAATTTAATATAGACTTATTAGTCATTTAGATAATGGGAAAGTTTGGATGTAGATCCAATTACCAAGTCCCCTCATATTTTCAGTTGGATCTGAATCCATAAGAATGGTCCATTAATTACCTGTACTGTCAGGCAGAGTCACTTGGGGAGACTTTGGAACAAAAGAAGTATTCATTAGTGGAAAAGAAAATGCATGGAGCTTGAGTTCATCATTTCTCCGTTTCATGCCAACTTTGAAATGGCCTCACTGCAACTCCTAACAGCGGATTCCAGTAATTGCTGAGGTTTCGATAATGTGTTTGGTACACAGGATATGGTTTGTATTACCATGCACAAATGCAGTGGCTCCTGAGGATATGCTTCCTTGAGTTAAGGAAACTTTTCTATATTGAAAATTTACATATCCTCTGACTTAATTTCCTTGAACTGAGTGCAAACTGAAGTTGATAGAGAAAAGGAAAAATTACCACCTTTGGCCGCAATACTCAACCAATATTCTCCTTTTGATGTGCGGATCTGTCTGTGCAGCCACAGGTGCTTGCTTGCCTTGGCTTTTTATCTTTTTTCTATATTGGATAAGAACAATCCTTTCAACTAGCAGTAGTCACTAAAATGCTGTGAAATTCTTGAAGTCATGAAGCATGCGCCATTTGCTTTGGTCATAGGATTAAGGTCTCTAATTTGATGAATCTTGCAGTTATTCATTAGATACTTACTATGCAGTACTAATGTGCCAGGTACCAGGTAGAACTAGTGCTCAAAGATGCCCTTAGTCCTAAACACTTGAAGACAACAGAGACATGCCAAAGCACTTACAGTATCCTTAGCTCTTCTTGGTTCTGGCTGGTTGTATTACTGTTGTCAATTACTTTTCTTATTGCTCTGACTACATATGTGACAAGAAGAATTTAAGAAAGGATGGTTCTATTTCAGATCATGATTTGAAGGTACAGTCCATCATGGCATGAAAGGCACAATGGCAGGAGTGGGTCCCCACTGTGTTGGTAGGAATTTGCTCACATTTGTGTAGAAGAGGAACCAGAGAATACCATGGTAAGTGTTAAACTGTTTTTTTCTGTTCCTCTTTTCATTTTGTGGTGATTCTCAGTTCATGAGATATTTTCACCTACATTTAGAGTATGTATTAACCCCTTAATTAATCCAGTCTGGAAATATCATCACAAAGACACTGAAGATTTGCCTCAGAAATGTCCAAGACCTTTTTTATATACAAACAAATGGGCAATCAAAATAAATGCCTACAGTATAACTATATAAAATAATATGTACAATTATATATTATATACAACTATATATATGCACACATAAGTATATCCATATCTTTCATCTGCTTATCTGTATATCTATTTATATCTTTATCTATCTAATATATATGTCACACACACACATATAGTAGTAAGAAGATAGATAAAGGGACAGCATGGCTAGTCAAATACTTGGAAAAGCAACGGTTTAAACTATGTTTACTTATTTTATGTGTTCATGTTATAAACTATTTTAGCTCTACTCACAAGATTCTGAGGAATGATTGAAATAGCCAATGCAATTGAAATAGCCCACATAGCCACTACCATTTGATGATAAAATATCACCTGTCACTGCTTTTGTTTAGTTAGCGCTGTCCCCTTATATGAAAGCACTAGTGGTTAGATTACCCTGTGCTCTACTGACTCTCCCATACTTCTGGTTGAATAGCAAAACTTCTGTAACTATTGGCAGTATATTCACCTCTTCACACCTCAGCATCACATAAAGTAGAAATCAGGTCTTCAATTGGAACTAACCTTCAGAGAAATGAGGGAATTTTTCATTGACTTTCTGCTGTGAGCTCAGCTCAGGGACCTCGACCTGTCACACAGTGGGAATTCAATAAATACATGGTGAGGGTTGAATAAATAGCCCCTGTTAAACTAAACCTATATAGAAACCTCATGGTACAATTAAACTTTCATTAATGAATATTAACTTGGCTATATTTTTATTTTTATATAATTATTATTTTTCTAATCAAATAGTCCTTGCTGCATGAAGCCTCACTTTCTCTTTTCTAAAGACAGAAGTCAATGTTTTTAAGAAATATGCAAATATAATCAAACTTTGATTTTAAGAGCAAAACAGAAAAACCCTTGGGATTTTGGTTGTTTTCTATTCTTGCTCCTTTGACTCTTTATTCTTCTGGGCGGGGTGGGGGCTGGCACCCAGTTCCCAAATAAATCACATATAGAAGCTGCTTATTATTACTTATGAATGCCCAGCTTTAGTTTGGCTTGTTTCTAACCAAATTTTCTTAAGTTAAATTATCTCATCTACGTTTTGTCTCTGGACTTTTTCATTTTCTCACTTCTATATATCTCACTTTCATCCTTTTTCCTTGGCTGGCTGTGTAGCTGGGTGGCTGGCTCCCCTTGTTCTTGTCCCTCCTTCGTTTTTCTTCTATTTTTTTGTCTGCCTCACTATCAACAAAGAACATGATATTTCAAATTGGAACAAATTTTTGTGCTTGAACTCTCTTATTACACAGCTTCTTTCTCAACTTTTCAATAATTCATATCACTTCTGTCTTTTAGGAGACTGAAGATTTAATTTGATAGGTAATACTTATATATATATTCTTGTGTCTTGCACAGCAAATAAGCAAGCTGGCACTCTGACGTCTCAGCTGCTAGTTAATGCTTAATAATATTCCTTTATTTTGTATTAGCGTGTTTGTGGGCTTCGAATTTAAGCATAATAAATTAAATGCACACACACACACACAGAGAGAGAGAGAGAGAGAGAGAGAGAGAGAGAGAGAGAGAGAGAGCCCAACAGGTAGACACGGAGACTAGTTCTTGAGATTTATGGGTGTTTAGAGATGCAGGGAAGGCATAGACACTTGTATGAGCCATACTTCTTCTCAGACTGTACTTTGTTACCCCAGGACCACCTAGAGGCACATGGTGGAGAAATGTGGGAAGAACAGTAAACACCACGAGATAACTCTTGTTGACTATGACAGCATCAGCTGGACAAAGGCAAAGACTGATTAAAGAGTGTATGGAAGAATGGCTCTCATTCAACAGCTCTTTGTGAATAAAGTTTTAGTGTTATACCCAGGATTTTTAGAAGGCCTGTGGGTGGAAAGGGCACAAAACAACATAAGGGCAAAGTGTAAATGAGACTTATTCAGATTTCAGAGAGAGTCTGTTTCTTTAAGACTGGATTGAGATAAGACATTACAACTGATGTTTATAAATGCAAGCCATTTAAAGTGAATGTGTTATTTTTGATTCTTTTATTGATTTTTATTGAGCTCTACATCTTTCTCTGCTCCCCTCCCTGCCTCTCCCCTTTCCCCTTCAACCCTCTCCCAAGGTCCCATGCTCCCAGTTTACTTAGGAGATCTTGACTTTTTCTACTTCCCATGTAGATTAGACCTAAGGAAGTCTCTCTTGGTGTCCTCATTGTTGTCTAAGTTCTCTGGGGTGAACGTGTTATTAACAGTTCCCTAAGGAATGATTTCATTAGGTATACAGTGGTCATGATAGATAATGAAGCAACACATGCTTTGGAGCTAGACTTACTTTGTGTCTAATTCAGCCCTTGCTGGGTCGCCTTTTAAAAACCATCCTACATTTCTAAAGCCCAGCAGAAGCACTTGTAGAGAGGGAAAGTGGATGTGGTGTTCAAAACTATGAGGGTTCATCTAGTTTTCTAGGTACACAGGAAACTGCACTTTCAGCTTCTTTAGTGTTTGGTTAGTGTCTGTAAATAATTATGGGCTCTGGGCTATGGTCACAAGGGACAGAAATTACTCCCCATTCAAGGCAATGAAGAGCCATGACTATTCTTTAAGTCTTTGTTCCCCGGGATAACAATGAGATGATGTGAAGTGAGGAAATGTAACACTGAATTCCATTTCAGTCTCTGCAGGCATCTTTCATATAGTCCACAACTAAGAAGCAAGCCTAATCTGGCACTATTTGTTCCATAGCTACTACTATCTGTCTGAAAGCACCCAGTGTGAAAACAGTCTCAATAAAACTTTCTATATAGTTCTTTGTGTGCGGCTGAGGCCTCATGAGCCCACTATAATGTACCTACTGTTGTATCCCTTATTCAACTCATGCATAGGGATGTGATTACAGAGACCCTGGCTGACAATGACCTGCAGTCTTTTGAGAGACAATAAGCTGGATGACTCATTTTATCTATGCATAAATTTCTGAAATGTAGGATCTATGAGATATGTTTTTTTTAAAGGGATAGATTTTTAAAGTAATATGCTTTGGAGCAAGGGGCAAGAAATATGCCTTTGACTCTTCATCAACCTACCCTTTGACTCTTCATCAACCTACCCTTTGACTCTTCATCAACCTACCCTTTGCTATTCACATTTATTTTTGGCTGCATCTTCACTCTTACAGCAAAGTACTGATGTTTAGGATTTAAGGTACTCTGTACAAAGATGGACATCACATATGTACTTTTACACATATGAAAACAGGACAACATTTTTAGAGATCTATGAGGATAAGATGGAATTTTAGAAGAGTTCTTCTGTACTAAGAAACTATAGGCATATTGAAGGCATGGACAGTACAGAAGGCAATGCAGCCATGTAAAAACTCTTAGCATTTTATGTAAGAATTGTCATGGTTGGTCTGTATATCCCTTATACATAAGTACAACCATATGCATCACTCAACCTTAGAGTCATTCTGATTCTTAACGCCAACTTAGATATTTTCCTGAAGTGGGGCTTCTTTCTGAATGCTGCAATTACCATTAATGAATAAAGAAACTGCTTTGGACCTATAGCAGGGCAGAACTTAGGTAGGAGGCAAAGACAGAACTGAATGCTGGGAGAAAGAATGGTGGAGTAAGAGAGAAGCTATGTTGCCCGGCTGGAGCCAAATGGAACTTTAGTTGGTAAACCACAGCCACGTGGCAATACACAGATTAATAGAAATGGGTTAAATTAATATGTAAGAGTCAGCCAATAAGAAGCTAGAGCTAATGGGCCAAACAGTGATTTAATTAATTATGGTTTCTGTGGGATTATTTCAGTTCTGGGTGGCCAAGACAAAAAAGTGGCCTCCCTTCTACATTTTCCTCTCAAGGATGAGAGAATTTAGATGTCTTTCTGTTCAAAGGAAGCAAATAATAATATAGGACCTATCATTAACCTAGGGTCTAATTTAGATCCTTAATATCAGCTAAGAGTTATGAATAATCTTTGGGAAGTCTAATGGATCTACATATATTCTGATGACTAATTGTCTTAAATACGTGTTTAAATGGAGGAGTATTGATAAGAACCTTCCTTGAGAATTAGAACTAAGAAGCATAATTAGTTCTTATCAAAATCCATAAGCACTTCAGCATCATTGTTCAGAAGTAAGAAGCTGAACTCAATATACTGACTGATGCATGACAGCAATCTCTGTGTTCCAAGTCTTCACCCCTACACTATCAGTTACCAAGTGACTTCACTGTGGACCACACACATGGAGAATAGCTTGATTCAAATCTGGATTGAAACCCAAATGGGCCTGGAGAGAAGGCAATCACACTGCCGCTTGGGTGAATTTACCTAGGAAATGATTCAAGTCTGCAAAAACACTGAATTAAACAGAACTGGCCATCTAATTGATTAAAAATGTACCACATGGTGAGAAGAGACCACAGAATTCAGGCCAGAAGCCCTGACACTATGACCATTGAGTAATTAAATGGTTGTGGGTAGCAGTGCAATGTCATGTGGTTAGACTTAGTAATATAATACTTGCTCTATTTGGAATAAGAATCATTCCTGAAAGAAAACATGACTGTGTGTGCTAAAATGAAGAAAACATTTATGAATTCTGGAAGCGATTTGTATGATAGAAAGGATACTTATATATCCATATTGTATGTTTATGTGTGTGTATGAGTGTGTGTGTGTGTGTGTGTGAGAGAGAGAGAGAGAGAGAGAGAGAGAGAGAGAGTGTGTGTGTGTGTGTGTGTGTGTGTGTGACATAATACTGTGAAGTCCTAGGAACAAGCTTGAATCTAACATGACTTCTTATTTATTATGTGACTGGGAAAGTTGGTGTACCTGAGTTTCCCATTCTCTCATCTAGACAGATCACTACTAAGAATACTTAACCCACGATTCTACTATTCTACTATAACACTGCTGAAAATATTAGCTGGAGAAGCATATTAATCTGACAATTTTCACATATCCTCTGGAGACAGTCTATCAGGGTCAAAAGGCAGCTTTGCCACTTCTAAATGTTCTGCAGCAAGCCAGTCTTGACATGTGAAATCACCCAGTGACTCCGCTTATTATATATAAAAAGGAGTGATACTAATTGTACTTATGAAGTCATGAGGTGGGAAAACTGATATGTTTTTTCAGCAAGTACTAATTGAGTTTCTGTTAAAATTGACTCACTCTTATGGGTTCCATCAGCAAAACAAAATAAAGAATTTCTACTTTGGTGATCCCCTTCTAGTAAAGTAATAGAAGTAATTTGAGTGTCAGGAGAATGGAAGACTTGTGTCAGAGCAGTGGGTAAGGCACATACTTCTTCCTTTTCCCACTTCTGTGGCCAAAACAGCTGAAAAGAAGCAACTTGAAGGGGGAAGGATTTCCTTTGCCTTACAGTTTGAGGGAAGACAGTCCATCATGGTGTGCAAGGTGTGGGGACAGGAGTGTGAGATGTCGTGTCAAAATGCCTCTACAGTTAGGAAACACAAGGATGACAGCAGTTAGTGTAGGCTATCAAATCTCAAAGGCCACTTCCAATGGTTTACACCTTCCACCAAGGATCTGCCTCCTAAAGGACCCATGCCTTCTAAGGTAGCACGACTGTCTGGTACCTTCCACATGATCCCGTGGAGGCATTTCACAGACAAGTGAAAGTGAGAGTCATTAATATGGAGACACAGGAACAAAGACTTGAAAGACATGAGTAGGTTATCCATTAAGATATGTGTCTAGTTTGAAGCTTCCTTAGCAAAAGATCCAGACAGAACAAAGCCCTCACTTGGAGAATGCCTGCTACATCTGAGGAACAGAAATACTTCTCTGTGGCCCAGACAGAACAAAGCCCTCACTTGGAGAATGCCTGCTACATCTGAGGAACAGAAATACTTCTCTGTGGCTGGAGCAGAGTAAATGTTGGGAAGTTAGAGGGGAGATAAGTGGTTATAAAAGTTCTGATACTGTAACTTTTGGCCAACTGTTAGGAGCCTTGGTCATACTGGGTGAAGTAACCTATGCTGTGGATTTTAATCAGAGGAGTAATAGGGTTAAGAAAACCATTTTTATTACTGTAGAGCATACAGAGATAAGTGTAAAAGTAGGGATAAAACTATGAGACTGTAAGTTACAGTTATCATGGTCGCTACCAGCTAACTCATCATATGTCTGAGCTTGAGCAATACCCTGTGAGCACAAATGATTACAAAACTTCCGTGTAGCACTACTTTTTGTCAGGAGTACCAGCCAACAAATAATGACACTGAGACTTATTATTAATTATGAAAGCTCAGCCTATAGCATAGGCTTGTTCCTTACAAGCTCTTACAACTTAAATTGAACCATTTCTATTAATATACATCCTACCATGTGACTTTTTTTTTTTACCTTTTTTCACTTTGTATCCCAACTTCTTCTATGTTTCATCTGTTACTCCTCATGCCTTGATTATCTCCTCCTACTTCCTTTCTCAGGCTGGAAGTTCATATAACTCCTGCCTGGCTATTGACTGTTAAGATCTTTATTAAGTCAGTCACAGCAATACATCTTCACACAGTGTACAAATTTCCTACAACACTTTTGGTGTTATCTCTGAAGTCCAAGGAATCATAGAGCCAGTAGATGAACCAGGTCTGAGTTCCTTTAATATGTCCAGAGAACTCCAGACCAGGAATATCTGAGGTTGGGCATCAAAGGCCATGTGCTGTCTTGGAAATTTCAGAAGGCTTATAAAGGAAGATGAAAAAAATCATATATGAACAAGAGAGAAAGAAAATGCAGGAAAAGAGAAAGAAAACTTTCAATGAAATGACTGAATTACATGTAGTATCAACTCTCATAGTGACAGAAAATTGAGCTGTTTCCAGATTTTATCTGTTGTGAACAAATCTCACAAGAGATTGTATAATTTTATTTTTGGATATGTTTTTACTTTCTCAGGTGTAGTATCAGTGCAGTTCCTAGTTTATAAGCATAGACAGGAATGGAGTTCCTATATAAATCCTTGAAAAGATCTGCCAGGCAGTTCTCTAAAACAAAGGAAAAAATTATATTCCCACTACCTTATAGTTTTCTTCTTTCATAAAAATTAATGTTTTCAAATTTTGCTTGAATTTGTGTATCTTTGGCACAGTATACACATGTCAAGAAAACTAGCTAAGCACATTTATTAATAATTAAAATTTAGTTTTCAAACCTCTTAAGTTTCCATCATAAAAACTGACAAAAATATAAAGATTTTTTATATCCCTATTTTGATTTTTTATCTTTTTGTACTGTTTTAGGATATCAGAATAGTAGCTAATAAAAGCAATATAAATATAAAATTTCTATAGCTAAAAGGAACCATTGCAAAGCTGAGAATGATTCTTTTCATCTTCATCTTCCTAAGAGCTCTTGTCTTTGAAAATTATTGGAGTTTAGTAAAGGTAGGTTTTGCACATCTTGTATCTAACGCATTTTCTTTCTTAATGTGGCGTTTTAAACTACTTGTTCTCCTCGGGTTAAAACAGCTTTGAAATCCCTTCATAAATGATTTTTCCTTTAATTGCTTGATTCTTCTTCCTCACATTTCCTTCTAGGATTTGCATCTGTATTCATGATTAAATTGGTTTATCATTTCCCATTCTTCTCTGGCTCAGCTGTCACAGTTATAATAACCTCATAACATACTTTGAGGGAATTTGTCTCTTTCATTGTCCTTTTTTCTGTTAATTCCTCTAGGATGTTTTATATATCGGAAGCTTAGATATTTGCTAAACTGTTTAAGGAACCCATCTTTAAAACTGCCCCCCTACCATGGGTCCGCATCTGCATATATGTTTTTGAGTTTTAACTACAACTTAGATTCACATAAAGGCAGTATGGTGTGAGCACCCCTGAGTGTGCATATGGACATGTGTGTATGTCCACCTGTGTCTACATGCATGTGTAGGCAGAGGTCAGCTTGGGGTGTTGTCCCCTGGTGTTCTCCTCCTTGTCTTTTGAGACAAGGTCTTTCACTAAGTTGGAGTTTGGTAAGCTGACCAGGCCAGCCAGCTTGTGATTTCCTTGGATTCCCCATTTCCACCTTTCTAGTGTGAGTACTCTGTGTTTGTGCCATTACATCCAGTTTTTATTTTTTAATGTGCAGTTCTCGAGATTAAAGTCTGGACTTTGGGCTTGAGAAGAAAGCACCTCACAAATTGAGCTATGCCTCTGCTCCCTAAAGATATAATTTTATATTCAGTTTTAAATACTGTTTTAAACAGAGACTTTCTAGGTGTTGCTCCTTTTCATGTATGTTGTTTTGGCACAAGTATATACATGCATGGGTAGATGTTTTATGTAGATATTCTGCTTTTCTTTTTGTTTCCCTTTTAATTTTGATATCCTTCTTGTTTGGTATTTGTGTTGCTTGAATACAAAGATTCTTTTTCAGTTTAAAAATCCCTCCAAAAACCTGACAATTATTTTTTTTGGTTGGGAATAATGTGTGTGGAGTAACAAATAAGTCTTCCTTCATGTTTCTGCCTTGAATTCATTTCTTGATTTCCTCTAAATTCCTACTGTGATCTGAAGTTGTGAGCCAAACAGATCCTTTCCTCCCAAGGAGCTGTGCATCAGGGAGTTTTATCAGAGCAATGGGAATCAAAATGGGACATTCCCTATGGCCTCTCCTAGCACCAGGCACTCCACGTTTCTGTTGCCTGCCATCTGAAAGAACTCACAATTCACAGGCAATTCTACAAAAATTTCTCCAAAGAAGGGGGATCAACCTAGGGACCAAAGAAGGTAATTAAAAGCAAAGCCAGGAGAAAGAGCAAAGGTGGTTGCTGCCTAAAAGTGAATTGACCAAATGATTTGAAAGTTACTTAGCTCCATCGCAACAGGGAGTGCATACCAGGGAGGAAACAACTGCTGGGAAGATAGTTTTCCTGTTTGAAGGAACCAACATGCTCTCCATCTTCAGTCTCAGGACAGCAGTAAGTTCGCTTTTTCATGAGGACACTGGTGGTCATGTTACCTATTTATCAGTTCATCCACAAGAGATACGGTTGGTCACGCGAAGGAAGCTTCAGGGCTGTTTCACGGACAACACAGAGCCTGTCTTCTTTTAATCTCTTAGTATGTTTCCCCGGTATATTTTAGACTCACATATAGTCAAGCCAAAGTGCCTTCCTCACCCACACCATGAGAAGTGCTCTCATCTAAGCAGTGACAGATAGTATTAAGTGTAACATGTTCTGTAAGGGTTGCCATGGTAAGAGTTGTCTGCTCCCTGCCCCCCATCTTTCCATAAATAACAAAGTGGAAGATTGCAGAAAGCATGTGTAAAGAAATGTCTGGGCTCGGGTAATTACTCAGTGTTTTGCCATGCAGAAGAGTCATCAAGTTTTAATATATTTGGTGTTAGAAACTCTCTCTCTCTCTCTCTCTCTCTATATATATATATATATCAACTGTGCCTAAACACACACACATACACACAGAGAGACAGAGAGAGGCCTGGAGGCACACAAACACAGCTTGTTTTTAACATTGCGCAATTAAACAGTTCCAGACACTAGCAGATATAATTGACTTAATGAAGAGGCAGTGGGGGGATGGTGTGCATGTGTATGGGGGCTTGGTGAGTGTGTGAGCCTGTGTTCACACAAACTTGATTTTCATCTGCAGCTCAATCATGCTTGTAAATGCCGACTCTCCTCATTACACAAGACCTAGCTGTCATCTGATCTTTCCAGCAGGATTTCAAACATAGCTTTCTATTTCCTGCCCAGGAAGGAAACACCAAGAACATATCTATACTTAATGAAAACTTCTAATGTGTTTTCTTCTTTGAAGTGAATCACAATGATATGTTACAGAGACTTTTTTCTCCTCTGAACAGAACAAACTTTTCTTTCAGTTTAGCAAATGTGTATTTAGTGCCTACTCTACTTTGTAGGATTTTCTGGGGAACTAGAGGTAATTAAGATATGTCCTTGTTCTCCAGGACTTTCAATGCTTTGCATCCTTTTAAAATGCAAGTCTCAGCTTTAGAAGGTTTTCTTTTTTTTATTGTTAAAAGAAAAATTTACATTTACTCCCCTTGTTCCCGGCCCTCCCACTACCCCACCGCCCTCCCCCTGCTTCCTTAAGATGGTGCAGGATACCCTGTC
>JAQHUG010000017.1:10120816-10136958 GCA_028555095.1 Dicrostonyx torquatus | reverse complement strand
TTCCCAAATAGTCAATACATGCAGAAGAGATAGGTCCCAGTGCCATTATCGTTGGCTTCTCAGTCAGTCCCCACTGGCAGTCACATTCATAGAGTCCAGTTAGGTCATATGCTCATTCAGTCTTGGTCCAGCTGGATTTAAGCAGGTTGCTAACAAGCTGTCCTGAGGGCAGTTACTTAAATGTTAGCCGCTATGCAGCTGAACCTATGGGGTCTGTGAGCTTAGAAGTAGGTGTCACTGACTCTCTTGTGCAAAGGCATAAAAGATGGTGGAAGAGCCACTGTTTTTGCTTAGTTCTCAGTAATTCCAAGGGTGGGAATAGCAATCATGGGTTAGAGCAATCAGAAGAAAGACAAGCCTGTGGTCACAGTTATTCTGCATCTTGCCAGGAAGCTTCTGCTGCCTTTGAAGTGAGGGCAGCCCTGGGACTTCATATCAGTTCTGTCTTTGCCAACTGAACCCTCTGAACTTAAAGGGCAGTTGTTAGTGGAGCATGACACAGAACGCCTGTGTGCACATTCTAATACAAACATTTGCTCTGGATACTGAGCTGAATAAGGGGTCACATATCTGGCCAACTTCAAGGAAACATTATGTTTTGAAATGTAGCACGTAAGGTTATTCTACAATGATCTAAAAATGGCTTTGATTTTACTTAACATACTAAAATTTGACTTCTATTTTAAATCTTAATAAAAGTTAAAATAATGCCATGACCACCAAATTTAAGTAAAAATTGGGCTCATATAGGGAAAATATTGAGAAAGGGGGTCTAAAGTATATTCATCAGTGAAAACTAACTCTATCTCAAAAGCACTGATGCTCAGAAATGTAATTGAAGGAATGTTTTCAATACTGTTTTGGCCTCTGTGATGGCTGATTTTGGTTGTCAACTTGACGCATAAGGGAAAAGTTGAAGAAATGCCTCCCTCAGATTGGCTTGTGGTAATGTGTGTGAGTTACTTTTCTTATTGTTAAATGATATAGGTGGACCCAATCCACTGAAGGTAGTGCCATCCCTAGGCAAGTAGACCCAATCCACTTAAGATAGTGCCATCCATCAGAGGGTAGATCCAATTTACTGAAGGTAGTGCCATCCCTAGGCAGGTAGACCCAATCCACTTAAGATAGTGCCATCCATCAGAGGGGTAGATCCAATTTACTGAAGGTAGTGCCATCCCTAGGCAGGTAGACCCAATCCACTGAAGGTAGTGCCATCCATCAAAGGGTAGATCCAATTTACTGAAGGTAGTGCCATCCCTAGGCAGGTAGACCCAATCTACTGAAGGTAATGCCATCCCTAGGAAGGTAGGCAAGGAGTGTATAAGAAAGACAGTTGAATATGAGCCTAGAAATGAGGCAGAATACAGCTTTGTTCTGTGCCCAGTCCCTGCTTGAGATGCTGCCCCTACTTTCCTCACTGATGGACTGTGACATGGACTAGTAAGCTGAATAAGCCCTTTTCTTCTTGTGTTTCTTTTGGTCAAGTTATTTACCACAGTGACAAAAAGCAAACTACAACCGCCTCATCTCTGCTTCCTGTGGGCATTGAAATCCAGATCTGTCCAACTAATTGTTCTATTAGCCACTGAACTTTTGATTCTACCATGGTGTCATCTGACAGCAAGCAGCTTGGAGAAACGTGTCGGAAGTTCTAATGGCTCAAGAGGGCAGAAGCTCTGGAGCTTCTGTTTATTCTTTGAGTCAAAACATATTTTATAGATTTCAGTACTGTCTTTTCTTTGAAGAGATTGTAAGCACTCATGACTCAGTTACACTGGCTCTCAAAGGTACTTTCTGAAGAAGTCTATTTCAAGGGTATTGAGGCAAGCTACATAAGTCTACCTGTGTTCTATATCGTGCAGTTCTTTTTCATGAAGTAGACATCTGTCAATGCTAATTACATTCCACTCTCATCCCTTTAAACATCTTAGACAAGACCTTTGTCTACAAGCAACCTTGTCAGCAATTAAAATGATACAAAAACCTCCCTCTAGGGAGAACAGGGCTATCTCTTCCTATATTGGCATACTTTCAGCTTCAGTATCATATTTTGAATTGGACATGCAGTCTACGAGTTCTTTTAAAAATCAACAGGTATATGTTTTAGACTATAAAGTAATTATATTTGCTCTGGATACACTAACTAGAAGCATATTAATTTCATAATAGAAACCTGACCTACAGTAGCTCGTAGTACTATTCTGGGATCATGGAAAATTGTGATGTGAATCCTACCAACAGGTGATGTGGGAGTCCCCTCTGTGTGCTGTGATTACCATTAATGAATAAAGAAACTGCCTTGGCCTTTTGATAGGGCAAAGCTTAGGTAGGCAGGGAAGACAGAACAGAATGCTGGGAGGAAGAAGGCAGGGAGAGATGCCATGGAGCTGTCGGAGATAGACATGCTGAAACTTTGCTGGTAGGTCACAATCTCATGGTGATACACAGATTAATGGAGATGAATTAAAATAAGATATAAGAGTTAGCCAATAAGAAGCTAGAGCTAATGGGCCAAGCGGTGATTTAATTAATATGATTTCTGTGTGATTATTTTTGGGACTAAGCCGGGCAGCCGGGAACTGGGCAGCGGGACAAACAAGTGGGTTTTCTGCCAACACACTGGCTTGATGGTTTTTATAGAGAGCTGTCCTTTGGCAATTAGTTAGACAAGGCTGAGATTTAAGGTCACATGAAAGAGGCAATTGTTCTTTATTTTTGCTTCAACACAGGGCAAGAATTTCTGAATCTTTTCATGTTTATAGAGTTAAAGTTTTTTATTCACTTGAATATTTTTTAATCCACAGACATTGCCTTTCTCTAACTTATTGAGACATTCCTATTCAAATGTAGAAGGATCTCAATGCAAATCAGACTCTTTAATAAAGTTTAGCAATTTTATAACAATAAAATAATATTTCCCCTCAATGAGCCTGGGAAGATTCCATCTACTATAAATGAAGAAAGTCAGTGAATACTAGAAAGAAAATCAATCAATACACTAGCACCAGGAATGTTTGCCTTAAATTCTTTAAAGCCAATCAGAGGATGCTTGGAGAGGATTCATATTTTTTTTCTTTTCTTAAAGAATAGCTTATTAAACATGCTACAATGGGGCAAAGGATTGGACTGTGCTGTCTAGTGTTTCTTTAACACTTCTGACTCAGTTTAACATTCGTGGCTGACAGGAATTCTCTAAAATGAGCAAAAGTGATTGTAACGAAAGCTGTCTTCTATATATACTTACTGAGATCTAGATAGCTAGGTAGCACTTCACAAACTGGTGATGGAAAAGTCTCCATTTAGGAGAGGATCTTTAAGGTTCTTGATCCTGTGTTCCTTGATTCTGAAGACAAAGCCTGACTAAAAAGCATAGCCGCCATGCTCCCTCTCTCTGTCCAGGACTACAGGGAGTTGGGGAAGTTGGCCCATCTCTCTAGGCCTTCCTCATTGCTCTTCTTGAAAGGACATAAACAAAAATATCCATGAATATAGTTCTTTCTAGACCTGTTATCATAGGCCTACAATCCAAGTTGCTTTGGAAGCTGAAGCAGGAGGACTGAAAATTCAAGGTCACACTGGGGAACTTGTAACACCTGACTCTTAAAAAGAGAGTCTGTGAAATACTTAAAAAATTATAAAGGGCTTATCTTGTAACCCAGCCTCAAGTCAGGTCTCATATTATCTGTTCGATGTAGGTCTTATCACATCTAGTTGGTAAATAAAGTTTAGAAGGCCTAAGTAATGTTACCAGAATATTCAACAAAGTTACTAAAGATGATTGAATTATATTTGGTCATTCAGGGAATAAAATTCATTCTAGTGCTCGCGGACACTAGTTTCTGTAGCAGCAACTTCCAGGCAACAAAGTAAGAATAGAGAGAAGATCATCTGTGGATTTGGGTTTGGAGATCCTCTCCCAGTTTTAATATTAAGAGGATCTAATTCCATAACACAGATTAGATATGTATAGAACTTGTTTTATTTCTCTCAAACATTATGAAGTATGTGCCATGCAAGCAAAAATGAGAAGTTATTGAACCAACTTTTGACTTTAATTTATTTTTAAAGATTTAATTATTTTTATAGGTAGGGGTGTTTTTCCTATGTTAATGTCTGTGCATTCCTCATGCCCACAGAAGTCAGAAGAGGGTACTGGATCCCTGTAAATGGACTTACTGTCATATGTGTATGGAGAGTGGAATCTGGTCCTCCTACAAGAACAAATGCTCTTAATTACTGCAGTTCATACTTTTGATTGAGAACTTGTTGGTAAAATCTCAAGAAAGGGTCCCCATTTTCTTTCTTTGATTTGTCTTTTCTGGTTTGTCCAGACATCTCTTTCAGATCCCTAGTGAAGCAGAGGGCAGTCAAGGTGATTTATTTTATTTTATTTCATTCTTTTTTTTTTGCCTGCAGCAAAGCAAAGAGTCTTATGAAGAGCTTTCAGACTTGTAGTTTGAGGCAACGTGAACCTTCTTGAAAGTCTCTTACAGGATCAAACCTGTGAACAAACTAGAGATAGATGTGGATCTGAAGACAGAGTATGAATCTGTGTACACTTGTTAAGCCTATTTGTAGGGTGACACACAGGAAGAAAACAACAAATGACAATTACGACAATTAGAAACAATTCACATCAATCAAAGGCATACTGTGTACTAGACATGGTACCAATAAATGTGTAGGAACATTTTGTGTTTATGTCAGAGGTCTTCTTATCTGGGTGGGAAAGCTTAGGCAAGTCTTCCAATTTTGTTGATGTGCCTCAAATCCTTGTCTATTTTTGGCAATGATGCAAACAATAGAGAAATTATCCAAAGTTAGGTGCTGCTGGTCTTTTCGAGAAATCATTTATTTAGAAATTAACATGAGGTGTACATATTGTGTTGAAAGCTGGTACTGTTTTGTTGTTGTTGTTGGTTTTTTTTTTTTTTAAAAAAAAGATGAGTGTTTTCCTTTCCTTAAATCAAAAAGAAAGCTTTTGGAGGAGTTACATTTTTAATGACTTTTTCATTCTTTGAAATTTATATACAAGATATTATGATCATACAAATTCACTCTCTTCCTCCAACTTCCCAGAGGCTCTCACCTTCATGTCATTTTTTTTCTAACTCGCTAAGTATTATTAGTGCTGTCTATATGACCAGGGTTGAGAGGTCATCGTCCACTGGGACATGGAAACCTTCCAGTAGCCATTCCCAGAGTAGCCACCAACTGCCCATCACTACTCAGCTAGAAGATGGATCTTGAGATCCCTACCCTGCTCCAAGTTGGAATTTTCTACTGGCTTGATCTTGTGAAAACCTTTTGTAGATATCCACACCTGCCATGAGATCATGTGTCCAACAGCCATGCTATATCCAGAAGGCAGCGTTTCTCAGTACCTTCTCCCTGTCCTTCAGCTCACCTCTTCCTACCCACCTCTTCCTCGGTGTTCACTAAGCCTTGGTAATGTCTGTGGTTGAATATCTGCGTTGACCACCTTCATTAACTTCTGTGATAAGAATTCTTTTCTAATCCAGCTTAAGAGTAGCACAAATTTGTAGATATAAACATAAATGTTTAGAAGGTTGGTAAACATGACCACTTAGAACAACAATATAATTAAGCTTTCTCCCTGGGTCTATGACTTCCTCAGCCATATTTTTTTTTGAGTATGTTTAGAGTAGTAAGCATGAATTCCTTCCTGTGAATCAGGCCTTAAATCTAATCAAGAGAGTTTTTAGTCACCTTCCACTCCCCAAAAAAATCTTGCCATGGTTGTCCATTTCTCTTGGTCGTTGGTGTTGTACCATGCAGTGTCCAGAACTTACTAAGATCATTGATGTCCTTTCCCTCCTAGCATCCAATTCTAGCAGTAGGAACTCTTTTCAGTCAGCTCAGGGTTGATTTCTCTATGTTCTGCAACTAAAGAATTTGTATTTTGAGAAACAGAATCTTACTCTCTAGTTAGATAGGCAGCCAAGAACAAATGCAATAGGCTATATTGTTTTGGGTCTTTCTAGAAACTCCAGGATTAACTTGTACCTGCCATTGAATTTTTTTGCACTTTTTTTTAAACTGTACTTTTTTTTTACTAGTATTCAAGGTTGTAGTTGCCAATGTAGCTTCTCTATGCACCCTTCATTTTAGTGAACCCTGTTTCCCTCTTACTCCATCCCCACCACTCTACTTCCTGCCTCACCTGCCTACTTGCCTCTTCTTTCTCCATCCCTGACACTCTACTTCCTGTCTGACCTGTCTACTTGCTTCTTCTTTTTCCATTCCCCAAATCTACTTCCTGCCTGACCTGATTAATCTCAGTAACCCTCTCTCTACTTTCACTTCCCCTGTATTCTTCTATCCTTCTTCCTTCAGTGCTGCTCCTTTCTGTTTCTAGGGTTTTGGCTTCTGCATGACTTTGAGTTACAGAGAGCACCAGAGTTGAAGTCATGGCCTACATATGAGGGTGAACATGAAGGTTGTGTTTGGTTGCCTGGGTGACTTCACTCATTATATTTTACAATTTCATCCATTTACTTACAAATTTTATTTTTCTTTAAGGCTGGGTAATAGTCCTCTGTGTATATGTACCACATTTTCACTGTCCAGCTGTATTTTCAATTTTGGCTTAATATTTATCCCCAGAGCATGGGGGATAGAGAAGGAACAGACAGGATTTATCCACTTGATCTCTACACCTGGCATGGGAAGATAGGCTGGCAGAGAATGAGGACAACTGGTAAGAGCATGCTGCAATATTTTCAGGACTACTGGAATGACAGCGAGTTAACTATGTAAACAAAACAGCTCTTTAGAAATAAGCTTTCAGCTGATAGTGCTTGTTGGTACCCAGGGACCACACGAGGTACCAACCAGAGACCGAATGGTTTCCCTGCTGAGAGTTGTGGCCCAAGATCCAGGCAAAGTATATGGGGTGGGACTTTAATGAGTGAGAGAAAGGTGGAGATGGCACATCCTCTTTTATGTTCTGCATGAGGATGGATGTTCATTCTAGGTGAGGTGTATGCTTGAAACTGGACCTGGAATCTTCTGAATAAGCCACGAGAACATATAAAGAAGGCTTTATATGTTGACTTCCTTCTGTTAGTTGAAGTGGACTGTGTCTTCAATATATGACAGCCATCTTTGAAAAAGAAAATCTGACAAGTTGCTGGGTGGCAGAGTTCACAGACTACTAACAAGAGGAGGAAGGTGAGAACAATGAGGGAATATATAAACAGTCACTCCGTGACTGTTCCTTGGGTACCTTTCTTCTCTGTGCCATTTATTACAGTAAATCACAGCCTCAGGCAGAAATGTCTCCTGCTCCATGAAATGCTCACTCTGAGAGGGTGCTTGGGGGTGGGGGATGGAGGCGGGGGTGGGGCGACTGGAGCTAAATATGGGAATAGCAGATTCACACCTCCCTTGTCACAGAGGCAAGCTAGCAATTATTGAATGTGGAAATTCACACATGTTGAACTGTTATTTCTTTTCTTGCTTTCTCTCTCTTTCTGGCTAAAGACTTGAACTTACAATTTAATTCATGCAAATTTTGTGTAATTATTGTATATGTTACTTGCACTGCATACACTTTGAAACAATCTTTGTACAAGGTATGTAGGTAGTTACTGCCATTTTCCTTATGTTATATATACCCAGAGACACTAAGGGCAATGAGGTTGAGGAATTCGCTCAAAGTCATTTGGAAATAAGTGTGGTCTTAAATCTTGGGCCAGGAAGACTCTAATTCCCATGAAGGAATCTAAACACTAACAGGCCTTTGCTGATCTTTGGATCATGATCCTCTATTCACTAGTATTATGGTTAATGATGATTAATAAGAATATGGTAAAAAGTAGTAGGTGTAACATTACTTTTTGAGAAGGTCCAGTTGAACACAATAAACTTGAGAGGAGAATAGAAAGAAAAAGAGTATTGGAGTGATCAAAAGTATTATGACGCTTGGCAAAGCAACATAGCAGGAAACCGATCATTCCAAGCATACTGTGAATGTCAGGGAACTTATGGCAGCCCTGAAGAGCAGGGATGCCTTTTGAAGTGATGGTTCAGAACATATAGGAATCCAGGGTGGTGAGCTCCAGAGGAGACCAAGTACACCAATGGGCATGTTGTCCATGTCCTTCGTGAGGAGATTGCTAGGAAAAAGTGACACCTAGAAAACTGGCATTTGAGTGAGCGAGTCTGAGGATCCTAGATTTACATATTCACTTGAATTTCTGAAAAGGAAACAATCAAGAACCTTCCCCCACAGAGGCCAATGCTTTCTATTTGTCTAGAGACCACAAGATCATCTTGTCCAAGATGGTGGTACCTGTCTGTTCTCAGGAAAGGTTTCTACCAATGCTTCAGTCCCCTCACACTAACTTCCAGGGTCCAGTCTCAGAGATGTCTAAATGGAGAAATACAATATTAACTTTAGGAAAAGTTCGCTGGCACCTCCTCCACAAAATGAAGAATTTGAGCAGCATGGCTTGCTATGGACTGGAGAAACATTTATGGAAAGGAGAAATGAGGGTGATGGAGCAGAGACTGTGTAAACCCTATGACTGGGGTTTTTAATATTGAGAGATTTACTCATGATTCTAGATTTATATTCTGGAAATATTACCTGGATTCTTTTCTAGGACTAGTACCTTAAAAATTGAATATGAAGCTGAATAGTGTAGATGAAAAGCATCTGTTGTGGGATGCTCTTCTCTAAGAATGACATGGTCTTGGTGTTTTGAATACTCAGCAGCTGTGACTATCTATAGACCTGCATAAGATTGGCCTCATAATATTCTGTTATGGAGAAAGAGGGGATCATTAGACACCTATCTAAGAAGATATATAATCAGTTTAAGGATCCTGGGAGTGAGATTTTTCTTGATTTTCTTCAGTGGTGTAAACATTCTTAAGTTGGCCATGCTCCCACAATTAATTAGCATTTATTACTCTCATTGGTACAGTGCCTTTGCCTTTGATGAATTGTTTCTATGATCTGTCATATGTGCCCTGCCATGGGCTCAACAGATGTTTGTCTGTCTACCCAGGACAATTTCACATAACACTTTATCAGAAAACAAGGAGAAAAAGTAAAAGCTTGAGTAATAGGAATATTTCAGTGGCTTTTCTGTAGAAAATGAACATGATGGTTAGTCTCAATGTGAACTTGTTGAGATCTAAAACAAGCTAGGAAATGAGCTTTTTGGCATGTCTGTGAGAGATTATTGTGATTAAGTTCATTGAGGTGGGGAAACCTGTTCACTGTGGGTGGCACCATCCCCTGCATTGGGATCCTAGTCTGTTTAAAATAGGAGAAAGGAGGAGGAGCAAAGGTATTCCTACTGCTTTGCTTGTGGCTTTGGTGAGAATGTGAGCAGCTTCTTTTTTATTATTATTTTTTCTTTTTTCTTTATTATTATAAATTAGAAAAATTTACATTTACTCCCCTTGTCCCAGACCCTCCCACTCCCCCACTACCCCATCAGTGGTCACGATGGGAAATTACACTCTTTCACCAGTGTCCAGACATGTACCAGTTCATAGACTTAGATTCTAGTAAATAGCAGTTCTCCTTAAAAATCTGTACAAAATGCTTTTATCAGATGTTTCACTGATCCATCCCTAAAATGCCCTGCAGTTGTTTGTGTGGATAACTGCAAACAGGAGCTCTCTTAGGATACTGCTGTTGGAGGAAGAGTTTGGTCTGACCCTAATACTAAGATACTTCAAGCTAAAGTTGGATCAATGGAGACAGGGTGGTCAATTAAATGTGGGTTCAAGTTTTAAAGTTATTATTATGGACCCAAGTAGAGTGGATAGATAATGTTATGGTTTGAATAGGAAACGTTCCTCAAGGTCCTATGTGTTAAGTGTTTAGTTTGTGGGGCATTGCTATTTGAAAACATAGGAAGGAGACTATTTGGAAGAAGTAGGTTCTGGGATAGCTTTTGAGAGTTGTACGTGGCCACCAGCCCCTTCCCTGCTCTTTGCTTCCAGTTTGCCATGAGCTGAAGAGTTGCTTCCTGAACACAATCCTGATGCCATGATATTCTGCCTGGAACGTAGGTGGAAGTCTCAGCTAAAACAAAATTTTCCTCTCTTTGTTAATGTGGCAGATGCTTTGCTACAGCCATGAGAGAAGTAACTAGTATGAATCTTCTATGTTTCTGGTAGAACTTCTTGTTATTTCTACTAACCGTGATAAGAGGAAAACTTTTACATAAAAAAAGCTACCACAAACTCATGAGATTGACCCAGTCCATCCTGGCTGAAATAATCAATCAGAAATAATACTGCTAAATGGAGGATTCAAGACTGTGGATGTACCTGAGTGGTTTGTAAAGGCTGAGGTAAGCCATAAGCACACACCCTCACAATTGTGTAGACACTCTCATTCATTCACAGCTAGTGGTCTGTGTCCGCTGGTCCCTATAGCAGGAGGAAATTCTGACTGATATGTAGAATGCAGTTTTGAACTTGGCAAATGTGTCTTCTCTGACGTCATATGTACGCTGGTGGACAAAAGTCACTTTATCTGCAGAAGGCAGAACAGTAATAACCATGTGGTCTCCTATGCTGCTATCATTCAGCCTGAAGACACATTCTCCTCTTTGATCTCGGAAAATCCTTATATTATCCACTGTATCAATAATATCTTACTGCCAAACTGTCTATCATAGTAATGGAAAAACCACTTAGATGGACAAAACATTGAAATTGTATGATGAAGGTGGGCTTTATTAAAGATCCAGAAATGACATCAACAGTGAGTCTAGCCTTATTTCTACATTGTTCTGATATCTCCCTCAATACACACTTGCAGTCCAGGGAGTATTTTCTATGATAAACTATGCTGGTGAACTTTTATCAACCTGACCCAAATATTGACAGTCCTAGAAGGCAGGATATCAATTGAAGAATTGTCTCTCTCAGTTTGGTCAATGAGCATGTCTACAGGGCATTTCCTTTTTCTTGAAAATGAAAATATGTCCTCACATAATGTTTTTTGATTACAATTTCCTCTTCATCTACTCCTCTCTATTCCTCTCCACTTTCCCTCACAATCTGGATCCACTTCTTTTATGTCTTTCTTTAGAAAACTAGCAGATCTCTAAGGGACAATAATAGAATTAACATATTGGTATTAGACAAAACAAAAAGAGTTCAAAAGACTGTACAAGAAACAGAGACCCCATTCATTCACAAATTCAGGAATTCCACACAAAAAAATCACTAGACTAGAAGCCATAATATTTTGCAGGGAACCTGGTACAGACCCATACAGGCCGTGGGCATGCTGCCTCAGTCTCTGTGAGTTCATATGGGCTTTGATCATGTTGACTTAAAGGGTCTTTTTTTTTTGGTGTCTTCAATCCCCTTTGGTTTTTATGTCCTTTCTATCTCCTCTTCTAAAGGGTTACCTGAGTCCTGAGGGGAGGTATTTGATGGAGACATTCAGTTTGGGGCTAAGTGTTCCAAGGTCTCTTACTCTCTGCATAATAACTGGCTATTGGTCTCTGTGTTTGTTCCCATCTGCTGCAAGAGGAATCTTCTCTGATGATGACTGAGTAAAACACTGAATTATGAGTGTAGAAGAATGTTATTAGTGGTCATATTATTGCTAAATTTTTTTGTTATTTGGTTTTACCTAAGGTCCCCAGATTATCTAGTCTCAAGTTTTTGGTCATCCAAGCAGTGTCAGGTATGGGTTCTCTCTTGTGGAGTGGATTGTAAGTCAAATCAGATACTGGTTGGTTATTCCCACAAGGTTTCGCTTACACTGTACTATCATATCTTGAAGGTAGGACATGATTGTAGATCAAAGGGTAGATCAAAATTTGTTTATATTTCTCTTTTGGTACAATGCAAAGTACTTTCCTGTACCAAAGGAATGCGCCAAAGGCACTAACATGTAGGGATGAAGGCTTTATATAGGCACCAGCTCAACTTCTCCGTGTTCAAGGAGTTAGTAGGTGTTGTATTCAGCAATAGGGCCTTGCTTTCAGTTTTAAAGCGTAACCTATAGTCTTGGCAATAGCTTGGGTAGTTTGGGGGTTCCCATAGACCCCTTTGACCAACAACTCAATTAGATATAACACAATCCCTGTTCTGAAAGCTTCATTTGGTGACAAGAAATGGCTAGTTTAGGTGCTGTCTCCTCCATTATTTGGGTAATAATATTTACATAGCCTTCATATATTTATAAATTTCAGGAAGCTTCTACTGTGTTAGTTTTTCATATTATCTCTCAAATGGTTCTTAATTTTGGTACCTCTTCCATCCTACTTCCCTCCCTCTCCCCACTTGATCATCAATTTGTACCCCTCTCACCCCATACATAACTATTTACTTCCCCCTCCTTTTTGAGATAAAGTTTCACTATGCATCCCTGGCTGTCATGGAAATTATAATTTTCCCTTCCAAAGGAGACTATCTGCCACTCCCCACCCACTTCCAGTTCCTTTCTGTATACCTTACTTGTGTGGCCTTATGGCTTATAGCCTTTTGAATCATTGAATTAACAGCTAATATCCACATATAAGTGAATACATACCATATTAGTCTTTCTGGGTCTGGGATATCTTACTCAAGATTCTTTTTCTAGTTTCATTTGTTTACCTACAGATGTCATGGGTGTTTTTGTTCATTTGTTTAGCAGTTGAGTAATGCTCCACTGTGAAGATGTGCCATATTTTGTCTGTTGAGGGACATATAAGTTGGTTCCAATTTCTGGCAATTAACATGGTTAAGCAAGTGTCTCTGTGTGTTGACAGAGGTTTCTGTCCTGCACAGTCCTGCAGCGTTCAGTCCCAAATAAACACACAGTGCTCTACATTAATTATGAACTGGTTGGCCTATTATCTCAGGCTTCTTATTAACTCTTACATCATACATTAACCCATAATTCTTGTCTGTGTTAGCCACATGGCTTGGTACCTTTTATCAGTGAGTCATTCTCATCTTGCTTTCTCTGCATCTGAGTGATGGCTGCAGACTGAGCCTTTCCATTCTCAGAATTCTCCTGTTCTGGTTGTCCCACCTATACTTCCTGCCTGACTGCTGGCTAAACAGCATTTTATTAAACAAGTAACAAATCTTTACAGGGTACAAGACCATTGTCCCATAGTACTTCCCCCCACCTTTATTTTTCAAAACAGGAACTCTGAACCTTATCTCCTTTTTTTAGCTTTTTTCTTGACCATTATCCATAACAACTTGTAACCAACACTCTAAACAAAGAAAATCATCCATACTATATTTTTTTGGGAATGTGGGTGTAGTTTTCTAGGCTACTTCCTGCTGAATGAGGGCACTGATAATCATATGGGGACCCAAAGAAAATTTAGAATTATGGCCAAGTTCTGACTGGAATATTCTGTGAGCTTGATCATCTCAACCAGCAGTCTTGAGGCTGTTATGGATGTAGAGCACAGAGAAAACTCCAACAGAGATTCTGTGAAATATTGAATCATCTGGACCATATGTTTCGATCACAGATTTTTCAGGCAGGGGGTCTTCCTTGGTCAAATCTGATTTTTCTTAATGCAGAATGAATCCATAGCCTCTCATTTCCTGTGGAAACAAAAGCAAAACCTCTTCTCCAAAGTAAAATATCTTTAACTTAAAATTTGAAGTCAAGGCATTTTCAAAACATATATGTTGGATTAATCCAGCAACATTTATAATATAATGTCTTTTAGCAGTTGTTAGCTATCAAACAATTCAAAGACAACAGAATAACATACAGTATCCAGATTCTCTGTTTTTCCATCTTTACATGGCTTTATTTTAAATTCTATTTCTTTTATTTTTATTTTCAATTTTTGGTTTTTTTTTTTTTGAGACAGGGTTTATCTATGTATCTTTGGCTGTCCTGGAATTCACTCTGTAAATCAGATTTCTGAACTCACAGAAATCTGCCTGCCTCTGCCTCCCAAATTCTGGGATTAAAGATGTGTGCCACCACACCTGACTTCATTCTTTTTTTTTCTTTCTTTCTTTCTTTCTTTCTTTCTTTCTTCCTTCCTTCCTTCCTTTCTTTCTTTCCTTCTCTTTTAAGGACTTCATCCTTTTTTTCTCTCCCAAGCCTTCATATATTTTTAAACACACTATAAAACGTTTAGAGTTTTTTTTTTAATCTGAATCTATCTTTACTCTATATCTCACATTTTCTGACCATATGAGTCTTTAATTTGCTCAGTGATATGACTAGAATTAAAGCCATGATTTGATAGCTGGATCCACCCCATTCATTAGCTTTCTGAGAGTCTAGCTTTATGGTGGAGGTACTGGTAGGAGCCGCATTTATTGTGACAACTCTATGGAGTTTCAAGGTCTTGCAACAAACAAGAAGAATTCTCAGCTATTCATAAACACCATTTTAGTGTTTGGTGGTGGTGGTGGGGCACTTAATAAAGCTGCAAAAACTGAGTCAGGAAGTCTCTATTAAATAAGATGTGCTTGTCTGTAGTAAACAGAGCCCACCAGAGAAAATGCTGCTAACAAGAAGCCATGCTTAGCTCTGTTCTTTTATGTCTAGAATTACTTACCATCTCTCAGATTTTATGTGGATGCAGTTGTCTATGTTGATGCCATTTGTTGACAAAGGTTTCCATCCCACCTGGTCCTGCAGCCATTCAGTCCCAAAGAAACACACAGAGGTCTACATTATTTATAAATTGATTGGCCTATTAGCTCAGGCTTCTTATTAACTCTTACATCATACATTAACCCATAATTCTTGTCTATGTTAGATACTTAGCTTGGTACCTTTTATCAGTGAGACATTCTCATCTTGTTTCCTCTGTATCTGGGTGATGGCTACAGATTGAGCCTTTCCATTCCCAGAATTCTCCTGTTCTGGTTGTCCCACCTCTCCTTCCTGCCTGGTTACTGGCCAATCAGCATTTTATTAAGCCAGTACAAGTAACAAATCTTTACAGGGTATAAGACCATTGTCCCACGGTATTTGTGGTATGATTAAATGTCTTTGGGTACATGCTCAAGAGTAGTATAGCTAAATCTTGATGTAGATCAATTACATCTTCCTGATGAACTGCAAAACAGATTTCCATAGTGAGTGTACAAGTTTTCACACCCTTTGTCAATGGGTGAGTGTTCATTCCCCTTACTCCAAATCCTTGCAAGCATGAGCTGTCACTTTTTTTTTTTCATTTTTTTTTTTTTTTGATAATTGCCATTCTGATGTGTGTAAGATAAAAATCAAAGTAGTTTTAATTTACCTTTATCTGGATATTAAGGATGTTTAACATTTCTTTATGTGTTTCTCAGCTATTGGAGTTTTCTCTGTTGAGAATTCACTGTTTAGATCTGTATCCCATTTTGTAATTGGGTTAGTATCTTGCCATCTAGTGTTTTGAGTTTTTTTTTATATATTTTGAATATTGGGCCCCTATCAGATGCCTAGCTGGTAAAAATCTTCTATTATTCTGTAGGCTGCCACTTTGCCTGAATGACAGCATCCTTTTTTGTTCAAAAGCTTTTTAGTTTCATGCAATCCCATTTGGTAATTGTTGATCTTAGTGGGACACATTTTCTTAATTGATAATTGATGCAGGAAGAACCAGCCATCTGTAGTTGGTGCCATCCACAGGCAAGTGGGCCTGGACTTTCTTAAGAAAGTAACTTGGGCAAGTGTGGAGAGCAGGTCAGCAAGCAGTCTTTCCCCATGGTTTCTAGCTCCTGCCTTCAAGTTTCAGTTTGAGTTCCTGACTTGTCTTCCCTAGATAACAGGCTGTAACTTATGAACAAAATAAGCCATTTTCTCCTCCAAGCTGTTTGGATTGTGATACTTATTACAGTAACAGAAACAAAACTAATAAATTAACTGGTAACTGAGGCAAAAACCCAGGACTGACTTGCTTCAGATTTTCATGATATATATTAGCAAAAAACTTAACTCTGTTTGATTAGAGCACCACACTAGGGTTGGGGTGGGATCTAAAGATCCCTGGTGAAAAGAAATCCTTTTGCTTAACATAGCTTCACACATCTGGTCAGCAGCTTCACTGCAGATGAAGTTTTGTACTTCCGGCAGGTGTACACTCATATATGTTGTTTTCTCTCTCTCTTCTCATTGTCTTCTATCTATCTATCTATCTATCTATCTATCTATCTATCTATCTATC
>JAQHUG010000017.1:10109808-10120528 GCA_028555095.1 Dicrostonyx torquatus | reverse complement strand
ATCTATTATCTATTTATCAATTGTCTGTCTATCTTCATCCTATCTATCTATCTATCTATCTATCTATCTATCTATCTATCTTCCTACTTACCTACCTATCTCTGGCCTTTACCCAGGGTGAAGGCAAATGGATTGGCTGGAAGGAATATGCTTGTAAAGTTAGAGATCAGGAACGAGGGAGAAAGAAGTGCAGTGGTGAACCTGTGGCCAGGAGCCCGAAGCAGATCATTTTTATTCTGGTGTAAAGATGACAAGCACAAACCGTCTTCCCTAAGGGACAGCTCTAATGTACAGGGGAGCAGAATGACTTAGCCTGTGATGTCAGTTGACTTGATCCTTGCTACCTCCGCTGGGTGATCAGCATGTAGTTAGTGGTTTCCTTTATAAACCATACAAACAGTGCTGCTGTTTCTCTTCATTTTATAGGATTCGTTCTAATTTAACTGCTCTTAAACAAATTCAGTTACATTATTGTTGCTAATATGTGACTCTTAACTGAAAAGAAAACATACTGGTTTCTTAGTTAAAATCGAAGGGAGGATGCATAAATTATACCTATTATATTCACTATATAAGCCCTTATTCTACACATCAGCTTCTCTTGCTTTTGTAGGCAGATCTCACTATGAGCCTCATCTGGATGCTAAGGTTAACAGTTATTTCTTGCTTCTTTCTTGATTCTTTTCTATGCATGGGTTAAAAATTTGAATAATAATGGATTAAAAAGCAAAGATTAATTTTAAAAAGAGAAATTAATCCTTAATGAGACATGAGTGTGAGGAGGGAAACGGGGTTTGTATCTCAGGTACACCAGGTCGTGCCCACTCACTATCTGTAGGAACTTGAAACAATTCAATTATTTTTTTTCTTGTCCGTTAATAAAATGGAAACAATGACACCTAACTATACACAATTACAGTGAGTTAAATGATAGTTCAATGTATTGGAAACTTATATGTCTATATAAATGCATTAGAGTTATTTTCCTTCATAATGAAACTGCAGGGGAAAGAAACGGGGAGAAATAATTGGAATGCACAGCTTAGCAAGCTGGGTACACTGCAGGTACATCGCTAGGAAAATGTGACTTGTATGAAAAAGAAGGTCATGAATAAAAATGGAGACTACCAATCCAAATATTTCTTTCTTCTTTATTGGAAAGTCAAATAAAGAGACAAGAAATTTTAAACACAGGCATCATTTTGCCTAAAATTGTAGTTAGACTTATTTTTCTCTCTATCCTATGGAAGCTAACCCCCCTCCCCCACCGCCGCCACCGCCGCCAAGTCCTTAGCGATATTTGTGCCACTCAAACTAATTGGCTCATTAGGGGTAGCACTACCTCTCACCCTGCACCCATATTCCTCTAGAAATCCGGACAGAAGAAGCAACCCCCCCTTTTTTTTCACAGACCACACAGCGTTTTCACACATCTCTAAGTCAAATAATAGCACACAAAAGGATGTTTGCCTGAGTTGATTGATGTTACGCTCTTAATCTTGAGCAACAGGGGCTGGGAGTCTTTGAGTGTATGGTAATGCTGCCCCCGTGTGACCAACTTTAGAAAATCGCTCTGAAATCTTGCAGCCCAACTGTTGTAAATAAAGCCTTGAGAAACACAGGACAAGCCATAGGCCGCTTCGGCTATGGTTGTTTGGTAGGGGAAACCGTCACAATTAGGCAAGTTAAACGCCGAATCAATAAGCTGAGTGAGTGCACTGTACTCGAACAGCAATTGTTATGTCTCTACATTCAATTGCTGCTGTTCTGAATTATTGGAACTCAGATTTCTGCTCTGGGAAGCAAGGATAGAAAGTCCCCACGCCTGCGTATTTCCTGAGGCAAGGGAAGACACAGAAACACATGCATTAAAAGCTTTCCAACACTTAGGGTAAAGGTGTCTTTAAATTTATGCGAGCAGACTGGGATTTGCTAAACAGAGTACCGCTGCTTATTCAATGCTGTTTCGTGTTTGTGTGTGTGTGTGTGTGTGTGTGTGTGTGTGTGTGTGTGTGAATTTTAAATGTCCTAGTCCTATAATAGATTTTTTTTTAAAAATTAGTACCGAAGAATAGTACCAATATGCTATTTTATATTGGCTTGTTACATCAGTTACTTGCTGTAAAATTGTATGCTTAAGCTGTAAAATATTATCCCAAACCCATTTTGCATAATTGTTAATATTTGATTCGTACTTAAGAATTGTGCATGGCTTATCTGAGGTGTATCTGAGTCCTGGATTCTGCTCATGCGCAGACCCTTTAGTTAGAATTAGATGTGTTGGATCCAACGGCATCCATGTTCTCATCTTTCTTGTATGATAATGATCTCGCTCTCTTTTCTTGTGAATATTGTTGACACGAGCCTTTGGGGAAGAAATTTAAACTGTATGAATATTGAAGATTAGATCATGTGCTTAGATAACATTCTCTTCCTTTCATTCCAGTAACAAGTAATTCCTTCCTTCTATTAACTAGTAATAGGGTCATTCACAGGTCACAGATTCACTTCAAAAGTAAATAAATAATTCCTCCAAATTCATGCCTCATTTGCTATAAATTATAACAGAACTGGGAGTTGAAATCTCTCAAGTCTCTGAAGCATATAAAATGGGATGTCTTCAGCTGGGAATGTGGTCACTGCTTTGTGGAGTTGACGATGTGGATCCAGGCTCCACCTGATGACCCTGCAGGTTTCCCTGTGTCCATCAAATGCATTTTGTGAAGAGATGAGTTGGACAGGGAGGATAATGTACAAGAGAAACTTCCTGTCCTTCTATTTGGCATTTGAAAGAAAATGGCAGTCTGTTTTTTCATATATATTAGTTCCATTAATAGTATGTTCCTTAACAGAAATACAGTTCTGTTTAGACTGGCATTTCATAGTTATTAGTTTGAGTAGAAATGCCTGAAGGCTAATGTGATGGATAGCTCACCCATCTCTTTATCCCTTATACACAGCTCTTCCCTGTCTCCTATCAGGTAGCTGAGAGTAGCTTGGCAGTGAGAGAATGAAACACACACACACACACATGCATGCACACACATGCATGCACACACACGTACACACACAGAGACATTGTGACTCTGAACGATTAACTCAGGGTAATGCAAGTGCGACTGGGTAATTCTGGGAGGACTGGGGAGCTATTATTCGCAGTTTCCTTTTTTATATACTGTATATAGTGCTGTGAATGAATACATGTTACTTTTATACAAAATCCACACAGCTCTAATGTACAAAGCAGGGATATGTGTAAAGACAATGTAAATATTCCATATTATTTTAAACAAAAAAGGAAATTACAGAATAGATGCAGTGAAATATATTTGTACTATAGAAAATTCAGATATACACATCTTGTGTATAATACATATGTTCATGTATGATATATGATAAACACACATGCAAAAATATACAATGTATATAAATGTGTATGAGTCTATATATCCATATAGTCAAATCTGTTATCTGTTAGGAGATGAGAGAGTTTTAGATAAGGAAAAGATATATTTTAATTTTTCTTCCCTATTCTTACTCATTACATTTTTATACTAAGCATTTATGTGTATATTGTTCACAGAATTCCAAATATAAACTTATATAGAACATCACTAGGTAGCTTCTTGGTAGTTTTGTGAAGTTTGTGTTTTCACCCTGTGTGGCCCAACCAGAGTGTTACTCAGGGCTTCCTTGAGTTGTTTGTACCCAGGGAGCTCATGGAGTCCTGTGCCTGCTCCCTGCAATTGAGAACTTACCTTACTGCATTTTAACTCCTTGTTAATTATCTGACCTGAAAGAAATTGAAAAGAGTTACAGTTTCTGGGATGTTGGATGTGCTTTGAAATTGATGTCTATAAAATGGTTAGCTAAATGGAAGGAAGGAAGGAAGGAAGGAAGGAAGGAGAGAAGAAAGAGAGAGAAGAGATAGCGCACTTTTAGACACATTGCAATTGAGCAGCATTACAGACATTTCTCATGTTTCTCTTTGCCTTGGTTCTCAGCTTCCTTCAATCTTAACACCTCTCCTAGTGTGGAACATTCATTACAATGAATAAATTTATACAGACACATCATTCTTACCCCAAACTGATACTTCCATAAGAGCTCACTCTCAGTGTACATTCCACAGCCTTAGACAAACGTATGATCTCAGAGATGCACCTTAGTAATTTAACAGGGCATTTTCACTGCCCTGCTAAGCCGTATGACTGTAGGCAGTGTGATTTACTTCCTTATCTGTAAAATGGGACAAATCCAAGTGCCAACTCATAGATTTCTTGTGAATAATGAATAAATTAACAGAAACTAGTAATTAAAACATTATCTGCGATATATCAGATTTTTCAATAAACTTTTATTATACATTATATCATAATTCAATATTTATGCAGCATTGTGCTTAGTTTTGGATAGACTTTGTTCTTAAGTCCAAACTGGCACTTCTCAAAGACCGATATAAATATATTGGTATGAATTTGAGCTCCTGTATTGGTCAGCCTTCTCTCAGGATGTAAAATAAAACTAATTCTAAGGAAGTTCCAGTTCAAGACTGAGTGACTCCCTTCCTGTGGCCTGTGTTAAGGCCATGCTAAGGTCATGACTGCAATGTATGGAGGAGCAAGGCTACTCATCCCTGTCACAGGAGCCACAGAACACAAGGAGGATGGGGAAAGGAAAACGACAGGTGACACCATGATTGCCTTCAAGGCTATGCCCCCTTTATCTAATGACCTGTCAAAGACAGAGAGAAAGGACATAAAGTTGGGTGGGTAGGAAGATAGGGAGAATCTGGGAGGAATTGGGGAAGGGAAAAACAAGATCAAAATATATTCTATGAACAAAGTTATAAGTTAAAAGTTAAAAATATTATTTTCTAAAGGGAAAAAAGTCACTCTCTGTTACTGAGCCTCATGAAGGACCTACTCTGGAAAGCCAGCCAACATTTAACACAGGAACTGTGGCAGCAGTATCTAAACCCTAGGGATAATGGAGATAACACATTATGTTGGAAGTTATAGTTCCACCTGCACAGGTATTATTTGCCATCAGTGTCACCAGTTATTGTTCAGAAGCCTTCTTCCTTTACTTCTAATCTTTACAAATCATCATCTAAGTTTTCTTCCAACTTTGTAAGCCAAACATGACGGCTGGTACCTGTACTGGCTATGGAGGCTGCCTTTCCTCATTTAACCAAGAGTGACTACATGCTTACATACATGCAGCCTATTGCAGTTTACTAGGCATGGTGAGGTAAACATGAGAGAGAGAGACATCCTGTCTCCTGGTGACTTACATGCATGTTCTTAGGAAAGGGTTTACAAATCTCTCTAGAGGATGTTTTGCATGTCCAGATGGTTCTTTTACCTTGTGGCCCGCTTAGCACCATGGGAGTTTCCTTTTTAGTAGATCTTGGGTCATTTGACCTTTGCTTTCAGTGTTAGCTATGAATAAGCCACACACAAAGTGGTTTGACATTTCAGCTTGATTGAAGCCAATTGACACTGACAGCTTTGTGTCAAAGTGTGTTAATGCTTAATCAGAAATAATATCCCTGTGGACCAATGACTGAGTTCAACATTAATTGGCAGTGACTGGGTGCAAGTTTACTGTGGGAAATTATGGACCAGGCAAGTTCAATCAATTTAGAGGAATAAAAATGTAGTTTTAAAACAGCATTATTAAAAGAAATTTTGATTCTCTTGTGGAAGCTGTAGTCACCCTAATGAATATTCTTACTTTCAAGTAAAATTATAGAGCGTTTGGGGGATATATAGAGACACTGTTCCCTTAAGGAATTCATCATTTGATGATGGGTCCATGCAAAAAAAGCTGTCGGTTAGAATGCAATGGATTTTCTTTCTTGGTACCCTTGAGCTAGTTCTGAAAGTAACCCCAGAGTGCTTTGCACAGGGAGTGGAAAGATTGGAGGTATACTTTTCTTCTCATTCAGAATTCCAGTTCTTTCTAAGGACTCTCCCTAACAACACTTATTTAAGAGCCTTTTCCAGTGGATACAAGGAATACGTGAAAACATGTGCATTTCATGAAAGAACACGGTTGTCAAGATGTGCAGGGGGTGCAGGTGGGCTTCAGGAAGCAAGAGTGCTGGACAGCATACCTCTCCATTTCTCAGCTCACGAAAAGCCCCGCTTGGCATTTCTCCACATCCATCAACCCTCAAGCTCTGTTCATGTTCTCTTTCCCACATACCTTCCCAGAGGAGAGATGTCCTTCTGGTTTACTTTTAATTAGTTAGGATGCAGCTTTGCATCTTTAGCTTTAAAATCCTTCCTGTGACTCCACTTCATGGAGCAGCTGAAAATTAAACAGTCACACAAATTTTTATCAGTCATGACTAGTGCAATATGGAAAGGACTGGAGGGGGCTACATTTAATGACTTGCATGTTAAAGGAAAATGAAGGAATAGAATAGAATGGGGGTTCCATGGAGTCAAGTGAGTAACTACAACATTAGAAAGAGGAAGTTTAATAAAAATGTGTAGGTGGTCTTCGCTGATGTCTGCCTCCGCCTCTCATAGTAATTTGTTTGACAGGCCTTTACCAAAACCTTAAGGGTCACTCTGGGGTTGCAGCCTGAAGCTTATACTGAATCTTAGAATACTACTGTTTCAAGCCCAACAGGCCAAACTTGAACATTATCTGAGAAAGCATTCAGAAGAGCCTGGCTTGAGTGGGACCCAGAAGAAAATCTTTGACAAAGCCAGTGGTGTTTTGCTGAAACACACAGTGCATCTGAAGATGGAGAAACCCTTGTTCAGTGCAACAGATCTCAATTCCATGTCTCTAGGAATCATCCCAGAAACCTGAGGTAAAACTTCAGATTCAGTTGTTGCGAGGAGTCATTGAGGCTGCTGAATTTCTGCAGAGTTCAGAGGTGGTCCTGATGCTGCTTTCAGAGGATCATGCAGTCACTCTTAGGTGACTAGATCCTAGTAAGAGCCCTCTCCATAGCCCATGTGTGCCCAGTATACGGCCTCTCCTGATCAAAATGACTACAGTGCAATAGGTAGCCTGATCTTTCAAAAAACACATAGGACCATTTCCTCAACCATCTCAAAGCTTTCTTTCAAATTACTAGTGATATGCAGGATGATCGCCAAACCTTAGCATGATGGTTTACAAAGGTGTATGGCTATGCCTCTGCCTCACATCAGTTTTTCCTCTAGCCTTTTCTTCCATGGGCTGTCCTACCCATTCCTAGCTACTAATAGCTTTATAGCAATAAATTATGCTCTGACTGAAATCTGTGGCTTGTTTGTTTTTTTTTTTTTTGTCTTGCTTGGCTGACATATTCTTTCTTATATCCTGGATAATTTTTATTTCTTTAGTTTAGACTTTACTTCTACCTTCTCTCTGGGTTAGACATGCTATAAATATAATTCTTCATTTTATTCAAATGCTCTCCTTTTCTTTATTTATATTTCACTTTTGAAAGATGTGCCTTTGGCTGAGATTTAGTGCACTTTCTAACATACATATGTCTTGCGTAGAGTATATAATGCAAGCTCCATGTGTCCCTTTTCTGGGGCCTTGACTTTAGACATTTTAATGAAACCTTGTCATTTTTATAGAGTTTTGAATTTTAAACCTCATTTAGGACAAAGACACATGGACACACACACACACACACACACACACACACACACACACACACCTCATATGTGTCTTGGGCAGGTTTCCTAGAAGGATGGTGTACTGAATTAGGAACATTATTAGCTTCTGAACTTTGACCATGAGATGAATTCCCTCCAGAAACATTCTTTCCCATCTCTGAGCATATAGACTCTATTCCCTTAGCTGAGAAGAGTTGGAATGAAATATTCTTATGGTCACAAGAATGTGGGAGTTAGCCTAAATGGACTCACTTTACTTTCTTCCTCATCTCCATCCTTTCTTTCTTCTTCATCCAACTGATAAAATTTTCAGAATTGTATAGTGAGATAATTTATGTAGTGGGACCATCACTGTGTCGTGCATTAATTGAAAAGTTAGCAAAAATAGCTATTGTTATTATTCACGGGTAAACTTGGTTTGCTCTCCCAGCTCTCCTCCATAAACCCTCAAACTAGACATAAGAAAGAATGTTTATTTCAGGTAAGGGGATATATAAGGACAACACTGAAGGATTTCAAGTGAAATAATTCTAGGTTTTGTCATTTGAAATCAGCGTTAAAGCTGGAGTGCAACTGAGTTTGAGACACTGTTTGGTTTGTTCACAGAACCATGAAGGATTCAAATTAGGCTCTAAAGTTCTATGATCATAGTCCTTGAAAGAAAAAGAAACAAACAAACAAAAGATATTGAAGAAGGGAATAAGATATCTACATTAAAGGAGTCATTTTAGGTTTGGCAAGAGACTTGTCTCTAGAGCTGATCCCAGGTGTCCACAGGGATGGCCCCAGCTAAGGTACTTGGGCAGCAGAAGAGAGGGTGCCTGAACTGACCTTGTCCCATAGTTACATTGATGAATATCTTGATCATAGCCATAGAAATTTCACCCGATGGATGGAGATAGAGTCAGAGACCCACAGTCACATCAGAACAAAGGACTGAGCTCCCAAGGTCTAGTCGAAGAGCAGAAGGAGGGAGAAGATGAGCAAGAAAGTCAGGACCCTGAGGGACTGGCCCACCAACTGAGACAGTGTGCCTGATCTATTGGGAGCTCATCAAATCCAGCTGGACCAGGACTGAAGGAGCATATGACCAAACCGGACTCTCTGAATGTGGCTGCCAATGGGGACTGACTGAGAAGCCAATGATAATGGCACAGGGACCTATCTCTTTTGCATGTATTGGCTTTTTGAGAACCTATTCTATATGGATGCACACCTTCTTAGACCGGGATGGAGGGGGGAGGGCCTTGGGCTTCCCACAGGGCAGGGTATCCTGCCCCATCTTAAGGAAGCAGGGGGAGGGAGGTGAGGTATTAGGGGAGCGGGAGGGCCTGGGACAAGGGGAGTAAATGTAAATTTTTCTTTTAACAAAAAGAAGTCTTAAAAAAATAAAATAAAAATTAAAAATAAAAAAAGAGAAGAAGAAAAAGAGGGAAGGAAAGAGAGGAGGAAAGGGTGCAGGAGTGGGAGGGAGAGGAAGAAAGAAGCTTTTCATGTTTAATAGAGTCGTGATCCCATGCTGAAAGGCATACCCAGTTGCCATGGCAGCAACTACTCTACCAATACTTTATTCAGGTAGATACTTTTGTAAAAATAACAGCAACGAAAAGCAATGGTGTCCAGGTGGTCCGAGTGAAATATCAGTGTTCAAACATGTTGCTACTCACTTTGAGCTTGTGAAATTTTTGGAATAATTTGCCTAGCAGTCAGGACTCTATTTTGTGTATATTAGAAAAGATGTATTTAAACAGAATCTTTATCTTCTTTTAAAAATGCAGTCCTGACAACTGTTTGTGGTGATGAACAGCTATTCAAAAAGTTTTATTTATTTATTTTTTCCAGCAAGAAAGAGGTAAAACCATCCTATTGGCAAAGATTTGCTAAATGTCACAATACTACAGAGTACCAGTTCTTTTAAGCCCTTTCAAATTTGAATTTTCAAATGTTTGAGGGAAAGAGTTGTGTAAAGTAGAACAGACTAGTTCAGCTCAACAAAATTATTTGAAAAAGAAGCAGGGCAGCACTGTAGACTATAGATGATTCTGAATGCTCCCCAGCCCTGTGATATAAATTTTATAACCATAGGCATGGTATATTATGCAAAGATTAAAAATCGAGACAATCAGATATTTGCCTGATTTGGACATGATTTCACAACTATCTGCAAAGTGTATTCTGCGGCCAAGTGTCTCCTCACACATCAAGTTAATCTGTTGTTCCCCATACATGTGGACCTGCTGTGGTCCAAACTCATCGTTCAAATACAGAGAATGATGTAGGCCATTTATTCCAGTTCAACAGAGTTACACACTTTGAACTGTCTAGACCACTCTCCTGTTCTGTTGAGCCCTCCTCCCTGTGTCAGAGGATAGGAAACGTGTATGAATAGGGCATTACTCATGATCAGGGAGCTTGCACATTATTTTATAATATAGAAAGGCAACAAATGGAACACAGCACACACAGAGGAGCAGTGACAGCAGGAGTTGCATTTTCTGACTTAAGGGTTCCCTTCACCTTCTGCTGTCACAGCTAAAAGCCTCTTTTCAGCACTAACTTGGGCATAGAAAACAACCAATGCTTCAAAATATGAGAAGAGAAATAATGATTATAATCAGTAACAGGCAAAATACACTCAGTCTAAGCAATTTGGCTTCCAGTCGTATTTTCACTAGTTGCTTCTGGTCATATGTGTACAGATTATAATTGCCCCCTCCTAAATATTCCCAAAGAGGTTAATCCAAATATAAAGATACAGAAAAACAGGTAATGCTGGTTTGTTAAAGGGGAAAAAAACAGCAAAAAAGCAAAACCTGTTTTTGAAAAACTGATTTTCTAGTAGCAAAAGAACAAATACTTCATCAACTGTTCCTTTATATTTTGAGAGGCACAGAATTCTTGCTTACCCCCCAAATAAGTACACAGAACATGTGTCTGTTTCCTGTGCTAATTGGTTCTCTTGCTGCTGTTTTCTTATAAAAATCATGTTTAAACAGAAAAGAAGTATCATTCCTTATTTGAAGCCTTTACAAAAATTGCTCACTTCATAGGATTTCTACTTCTAAAATTATAAGAAATAACTA
>JAQHUG010000017.1:10087243-10100328 GCA_028555095.1 Dicrostonyx torquatus | reverse complement strand
TTTTTAAAATGAAAACCACGCCCCACATTGGGCGGGTATCTTAGAAGCCATTGGCTGAAAGCAAGAGGGCTTAATCTCCCGCAGCAGGAGGAGGGGAGGAAGTGGAAATTTTGAATCGTATTATTTATAAAGCAATAAAAATTTGAAAAATATAAAAACCAAACAAAACCAAAAAATAAATCTGAAAAAGAAGCTAAGAAGGAGTGTTGTTTGCTGTCCCTCATGGCTCGCTCAGCCTCCCTTCTTATACAACTTGAAAACATAAGCCCAAGGATGGCACTACCCACAGTGGCTGGACCTCCCCACATCCATCATTAACCAAGAAAATGGCTGACAGTCTTGCCTATCAGCCAATCTTATGGAACATTTTCTCAATTGAGACTTTCTCTTGCCAAATGATTATAGATTGTGTCAACTTGACGAAAGCCTAACCAACACAGGGAAAGAGGAAGAGAGACAGCGGCAGAACATGCACTGTTTAGACAGACTCATAATATGGTTATTTATTTAGGTATGGATATTGATAAATGTTCTGTGTGCAGTGGCGCCACCCACAGGCAAACGAGCTTGAGATACAGCTCGAAGATCAATTTAATTACCATAGATTTCAAAAATCTTGATAATGTGAATACTTGGATATCTGAATTTCAGGAGAATAAGCTCAGTGTTTGTTTTACTAATTTAGAATAGGACTAAAAAAAAAAATCTCTGAACTTGTGTTCACATTTCACTATTTAGCTGACACCATATTTGAAAGTTATCATTTTCCCTCCCCAGGTGACAGAACTCCTTCTGTGCCATAGCACTGGGGGTGCTGAGGTGCAGTCCTTCCTTCTCTATAGACTTTATTCTCTATAGTCTTTATTCTCTATATTCTCTATAGTATAAACTAGTCACTGTTGTGACTAGTGACTTTCTAAACTGAAAGTGCAAATAGAAATTACAATATTTTCTCCCTACAACCACAAATCTAATCTTGTCCGCATCTTAGGACAATACAGACTTCATAGGACAAATCTAAAAGGAGTTATAGGCTCATGAATGGATTCCTTGTGGCGAACAGGAGCAGGTGTCAAGTTCTCCCCCACACTCAACACAGCCAAGCTCTCATGGATGAGTGTTCGTGGTATCAGTTTTAAATTTATTTTAGTGGTAGTTTAATTAATTTGTCATAACAAAGTTAAGGTATCAAAAGCTCAATAGATATTCTGTAGTTTCATAAATAAGTGAGTTCAAATTATAGTTGGGAATACATAAAAAATTTAATCTTGTCATGGAGTTACAAGCCTGAAATAAGGAAAAAAAATATCAAGTGTTCTAGGGAGTGCTCCCAAACCGTGTTGAAGTCTAGACATGACTCTTTGGACTCTGGCAGAGGGAAGTTGTCATATTCCCACAGCAGGACCTGTGATCTCAGAGGAACCTGTGAGTGTCTGTGTACCTCAGCCAACCTTTAACTTAAGACAGTTTCTGGCAGAAAATTAATTTTCACAGGTCCCTTGGGAAAGTCTCACAAACCAAACTTACAGTGCCTTAATTTTGAGAGAAGAGAAGCAAAATACACTAGGTCAGAGCCTACAAGAAAATTCAAGTTTTTGTTAAAAATAATTTTTGCAGTAATCAATTCAATGGCTGAAGATAAACATAAATTTCCTGCTCACTTACAGTAAATAAGTGAGAGATTATTTTCTTCACTAACTGGCAAGTACTGAATTGCAAAGTCAAATGAGACATTGCCACATTTCTAAAGGGGCCTATAAACTGATGGAGAAGACAGGTATTCAATTATTCATAGGGAGCAGAAGAAGAAATAAAAATAATAAAAGAAATGTATGGCTTTTCATCCTTCATCCTTAAAAGATGGGAGAGGCAAGAATCAAATCATCATTGCTTTCAGATATGTAGCTCAGGCATGTATAAGAAAGAGCTCATTCCATGATAGTGCAGTTGAATATAAATGAGTAAGAGAGAATATAGTTCATTCATAGAATAACAGAGGGTTTATTTTTGAGTCATTTAATCATCAATTTGGCAAGTACTTATTCATTTTGCATACCAGTTTATAACTCTGAATGATAAAAATGTAATTTCTACCCTGAAAGTGTTTACAATGTAATAGAGGACACAGCTAAAAAATATGTCTTTTAGTGTGAGAAAGACAGCTCAGTCAGGAATCTAAGGAGAAGCTCTCAGTCTGAATCTGCAAATAAAGGACTCTTACCCAAAGGTAGAGAAGGAAGACTGTGTGCATTGGAGAGAATGGCTGGCAAACATCTTCCCGTCAGTGGAAAAGTGAGGTACCCAGGACCCCTGAATTATTAAAGTGTCTAAGACAAAAGGTGGAAGCTGAAGATGGGTTCTTATATCATGTGAGAACATTCTGGGAGGCCAATTGTATGTCCACTTTTCTGGTCATGGGGAGAAAGCTATTTAGAACTCAGGGGAGATCAGGCCAATAGTCACACAATGTTTTAGGAAGAAAAGATCATAGGAGTGTTGACAGTTTATGTTCCTAGATCTAAAAGTTCCTAAAATCCAATGTATTAGTTACTTATTCCCTGAATTTTACAGTTCCTCTTGGTTTAATCTTAATCAAGAATCCTAAAAAGATACTTCACCATTTCACTACAGCTCTTTATCTTTTCCTGTAATTTTATATTACATTATAAATATATATACAAGTTTTATATATAATACATATATTATATATACACAGTGTGTGTATAATCTCATATATGTGAATGTATATATGTGCATGTATACATTATTTTCCTCTCAACTAAAGTATCAATTCAGAAGAACCATCATTTGCATCCTTGTGTTACAACACAGGTTTAATAGGTGGCAAATAAGAGACTCCTAGTCCCCACTGGAGGATGAAGGACTTCATGCCAACCTGCAGAACTGTGAGTCAGAATGGATTGTTCTTTTCACTGGCTTGTGGCTATGTCAAGGTACTGTGTGTAGATCATTTGCTTCCCCATGGGCAGACACATTATATTACTTTCTTTAAGACCCCTGAGTTCTAGTGTAGACGAGGCTGTTTTTCTCACATGAGGCTCCATCCTTTCAAAGTGCTTGACCTAGAGAGTTTTAACGCTGAAGCAATCACTTTAAAGTTAGAAGCCTGTATTCATACAATTTTGCTCTGATTAGCTCTTTCAATTTTAGCTTTTACTTCTGTAATGAGAAAATAAAAATTCCAATTTTACAGAATTATTTTGAAGGTTAAATGAGAGAACATAAAAAAGTGCAAATACATATAAACTGCTTACTAACTTATGTATTGACATTATTTCGTACGTTTTGGTTTCTTGTCCATAGGGATGATTTCAAAGCACAAAGGAATGATAAGTTTGGGCAGAAACTGGAGTCCCCTCTTCCTGCACTTGCTGAGAGAAGAAAGCAGGAAAGGTTGGTGTTTTCATTTTCACACACATCTTCCTAGTTACAGAGTTTCAATTCCTGTTTAATGACACAAATTTTTCTGAGGGCCAAGTCTGTGAGAGTTCCTGAATTAGATTCTCTAGTTAAAGGGAAAAGAAAGCCCTCAGAAGAATGAACACAGTTAGGAACCAAATGATTTTAAACACAAATCAGGAAATATAACCTGACATACACCCATGTGCTTTTGGGGGGTGTTCAGATAGACTGCTTGAAACTGACTGTCAGAGAAACGAGAGCTGTGTATATGTAAGAGGGTCATTGTCTTCCCAGGTTCCTGTCACAACCAATTTACCAACCCATTCCTCCTACTTAGACAAACGCAAGCAGTTTTCTGCAGTCATTTCCTGTATCCCTGGGACATGAAATTTGAAGCCATCTATAAATACCTTCACTATCAGTACAAAAGTAATACAAGGCTGAAAAAGGAGTGCAGGTATAAGTTGACGGGAATTCACGGTGAAGGAGGCATCGGCAGTGGGCTTCCCACTTCCGCTCAGTAGTACAGTTCTTCCCCAGGCCCTCACTGCCACAGCCCAGCTTCACACCCCAGCTCACAAGGCCTATTGGACCTTTATTTATCACGGTCATGGAAACACCAGTAATGGACCCTGAATGCGGCTTGTCCTTTGTAAATCACCACTTTTTACAAGTGCTTCACTTTCAAATAAATGAAGCTAGGAAAATTGAGACTGCAAATATCTTTCTCTAGTATTTTCTTGCAAGGATAAACTTTTTCATCAAATATTTTCTAATCTATGCAGAATTATTCAAACTGAACGTTGGATACACATGTGCGTGTCACAGATTCTCCCACTTTAGTGAGTCAAAGTCTTAACCTCACTCACTTGCTTTTGTAGTTCATTTCTATTGTTTGCTCCGAAAATTTAAGACAGACAAACAAACAATAATTTAAGTTGGGAATTTTGGCAGACCTATAACATATACAAATATATATATATATATGTAGTCTTGCTTTACTATTTCTTCAGGTGGAAGTGAGTCATACCATGTAGTTCCTGCTAGAATTTCAACTATGTCTTTTAAATAAATTATGACTGTATGTTGAAGCTCTAATCAGTAATGTGAAGATATTTGGTGTGAGGGCCTTTGGGAGATACTAAAGTCTGAGTGAGGTCATGAGGGTGCCCTCATAGTATAATGACATCATGAGAAGAGGCAACAAAGGTTTTGCTCCATCTTCTAGTCAAGTAAGAGCACAGACATAGCAACTGTGTGACAGCCAGAACAAGCCTTCATTAGAACACAACCCTGACCTCAGCTTGTAATCAGATCTATAAAGAGCAAACGTTTGTTGTTTAAGTCACTCAAGAGTGTTTTTTTTTACTGCTTACTGTACAAGGATACTTCCATATTCCCTTTATGTATGAAAGACTGACCTTTCTCTAGTCATGTACTTTTTCTGATATATGTGGAAGCACTAAAACTGCACACTTAAAATTTGGAAATCAAGCCCAGAACTTTGTGGTAGAGTCACCTGTGCAGCAGATTTCTGACAATGTATACCACATTTTATGTTGCTGTCAAGTTTGTCTGAATAAATATGTTTTCAGTGAATCGTGAAGCAACAAATAGGAAAATTGCTAGTACTGTCCTTTGGACACCACGACTTTACTTATGAGTGGTCTTGAGCCAGTCCTAGGAATTGTGGGACAGGACACAATGGGACTTTACTGAAAAAAAATGATGCCAAAAATTTCACATTTCCTGAACAAATCCAAGAATTTCTTTCTCTTTTTCCCATCCACTGCCTTCATGAAAACTTTCAAGCAAGACAGAAGATAGTAAAATAAACCTGTGACTAGTAATTGACGTCTCTATAGGGTCCATGTAACTCTGAGAGGTCTTCTTCAGGTTTTCTGCAAATTTTCTCTAAAAAATTACATACTGTTAATCTGTGCATTCTGCCTTCCCTCGATTTAGTGCTGTGGTCAATGATGGTTGGGGATAAAGGGTGATTGATTAGTCTGCTCTTGATTATGAATAGGGCTGAGTGATACTTGAATCGAGGAATCTAGGGGCCTGCCAAGCATATGCCATTATGTGTACTCTCCGTTACACCACCAATCTCACACTCTCTTTTTATTGTGGGTAAGAGGGTGCTTTCATCCTTGGAGACCCACTCTGGTCCAGAATAACAGCACTGAATGGGTAATTTGTACTCAATGAGGAGAAAGAAAATACTAGCTCTCACCTTGAGGAGATGTCTCTACTTTGTCTATGATGAAATGGAAAAGTTCAAAAGTATGTTAGAGGCAGGACAACTGTATGCAGTTTGGTAGTTTATGCTGCATCTCTTGCTTCACCTTTAGAAATGATTCTGAACCCAAAGTTATAGAAAAAGCTTAATTAACAAAAAATATTTCATGTTCAAATAAAATATTGAATTGCAGATGATGTGTTACTTTGATCAGAACTCCGAGCTGTATAAAACAGAAACTGATGGCCTCATAGAGAGCGATCAAGCAATTCTTTATTATAGCGAATAATTTTTGTCATCTCTCAATGATCAATAAATATAGATGAATCAATCAATCAATATAATTAACAAGCCTTATCTAAGGGGTATGCATAGGACCCTGCATTATGTGATCAGAGACACAAATCATGTATACTAATAAACCAAACACTTTACTCTTGAATGGATGTAAATAAATTTCAGGCTTGAAACCACCCAGACCCATGTGGCATTCATCACAAAGCAATTGACTTAGAAGTCATTTAGAAGAAGTTACTATAGACTAATTCACTTTGTAAATTAAAAAGTCTTTTATGTAGTTACTAGAAAACTTATTTTAGATATTTTATGTTCTTTAAAATTTTATACTAAATTCCACATATCAAAGCTCTCTGTATGTATATTGATAATGGAATGAAAGGAAATACAGCCCTGAAAGAGGTTAGAAATACAGTTTATTGGTAGAGTCTTTTTTTTTTTGCATATGTGAGGTCCTAGGTTCAGTCTACATAATTGCAAAAATAAATAAATAAAAAGCAATCAAACAAAAACAGATCCAAAGAGAGAAAAGAAGATTCTCGAAAATTAATTAGCTGATTTGGGGGGTTAGAAAAGGATAGAAATAATACAGTCAAAATAACTGGTAAATAGCATATTTTAGGTCATAGTTATTGTTCCTAATTAACTGACACTTGAACCTGAAATATCTAGGGCAGGTGTGTAGCCACTCAGAACATGTGAGCAAAAAAGAAATTGAAGGAGTGAATTCTGCATTGGTTCTTGTGTATTTAAAAACAAACAAACAAACAAAAATGCTTTCTCTGCAAACTCCTACTGAGGAGGGGTGGAGAGCAATGAAGGAGTGAATAACAAAAATAACATGATTGAGGCGCACTTGCAGGTCATGCAGCATGAGAACTAGGGCATGAGCTCATAAATTAAGTTTATGGAAGCTGATTATATATATAATATACAAACACTCCTAATCCCCTTTCCACATAGTAGCCTTTTATTCCTTTCTGAGATACTGTTTCTTCAGTATATTCAGTTTCCTCCTTGAGTTTATTTTTCAGTGTGCTTAGGTAATGCTGGGTCTCCTTGTTGTTTTAATAGCTTATTTTCCTGCACTCTAAAACAGTATCTAGTGCATGTATTCTTTCTCTTTCTCTTTCCATTTAATCTCAATTCCATTTTAATACTTCTCTTGCTTCTTTCTCATTCTTTCTCTCTCCCTTCCTTCATTTTTTTCTTCTGAATAAACTAAGACTAGCCTTGAGCTTAGTACGTAGCTGAAGTTGCTCCCTTCCAAGTGTTGGGATCACCATGGTAATTATTAAAATATTAGAAGTATTATAGATTAATATTTTTAATGTAGAGTATCTAACACAGGAAACCTCCCATATACTTAACTTTCTATACTTTTCTTTCTAGTTATGACATGTGTTTATTTTATGCAGAGAAAAAAATAGAAACCTGCAGGTGGTTTATCCCATATGAATTTGTCTTTATTAATCACAAACACTGGGTTGAGTTTAAATTTTAATGCAAATATACAAACTCTGACATAACAGTAGAATGATTAGATTTCCTGGGTAGGTTTTAACCACATTTCTCTTTTGGTGCACGAAGAATGCTTTTACTTCTATAATAGAATGTGGATACTTTAAATATCACATGTGATAGGAATTATGACAAATACTGTCAAAACATTTTAGAAGTCACTCTATGTTAGAGATAATTTTATCACATTTTTTACTTAAAATGTTGAGAACTACATGCTGAGACAAAATTTATAAAAACATACTTGGAATGCTGGGAACTAGAGGCTCTGTCTTTTGTTACTAAAATATACGACAAAGACTAAATGTCTGGAGAACTGAAATCCATTATGATACCCCTGCCATGCATAATATGTTCCTATGTTGCCTATATTTGTCCAATATGCCCTTGGCCAGGCGTGATAATGAATGATAAAACATTACACCAGTTGGTGGCAATGCTGTTTTCACAGTAATGGTCACTTAAAACCACAGGGCCATGCTGATTTTCCCCTTATAAACCCTAACTGCTTTGAATTTCTAACTTGTACTACAAGTTATTTCTGGCTTAGAAGTGAAGCCAGATTTTCTGTAACCCCTAAGTATTCTCCGTGTTATCTTTAAGCCTTTCTCATTACCAAAAGCAAACTAAATGTGAAATAATAAATAACAGGGCTATGTGGCCTGAAAAAGGCAAATTCTGAAGACCACAGGAAACTATGTCAAACCTTGCCTTGCCTCATCAAGAAATTATAGATGCATGCAGTGGGGAGGCCGTCTGCGTCCTGGCTTTCAATGTCTTTCATCTGGCATTCTGTTGCAGAGCTTATTACCTAATAGGCAGAATATGTGATATTGAACAAAAACTTCCCTGAACACCAGTTTTTATCCAAGGAAAATCAGAAAGCCTTCCAAGACAAACAATTGATAAAGTTTAACTGTCTAAAATAATTTCATGTGTCGAAGAGACAAACAGGATACACGACTACATCTGGACGTTGGAAACTGAGCATATGTACTCATTGACTGGAAGTTGTGTAAGACCCTTCACCCCATCTCAGATTTCATTTCCTCTGAGAAACTTTCCCAAATCACTCTCCAATTTGAATTAATATTTATATTTCACTTTATCAACTTTGAAAACAGCTTTATCAATATCTCCATACACCACAAATGTTTTTCATCGATTAGGATGGTATTAATGAGAAGAGTCCACTTCAACTATTCAAGCTTATTGGACACCACCTATGTGCTAGACAAACTTGTGCATTTCATGCAGTAAATTTTGCAAAAGTGATTTCAACTTATTTCACTATGTATCCTCACCGTATATTTTGTACAGGGAATGATGCTTGGTAAATAAAGAGAAATGAGTGTAGACATTCGGCTCCCACAAACTAACAGAACTCCAGCATTAAGGCAGTGGCCTACAACTAAGCTTGTCTATTTTTTTAAAATTTGCACAACCCTCTTTAAAGGATGGCAGTGGTATAGTAGTATCTTGAACTGATACATGTACAAACCCAGTGTCAATATTTAAGTAAGTGAGTCAATTAAGAGAGTAGATAATGATAACAATAAGAACAGCAGGAATGAAAACCTTGAATTTATTGTACTAGGACATAGGGGCTGTTCTGTGTGCTCACTATTAACTTATTGATTTTTTTTAAACATCTGAAGTTGTCACCATTATTGTCCCCTTTTACAAGATGAAAAGCTATGTTAACACTGCTGTTAGTTCCTTAGGTGGCCCATTTCCTTATTTTTTCTTTGTCTCAAGATGCCTGTCTTTAATGCAGTCCAGTTTGCTTTTTGGAGAGTAATACCATTTTATTTCTATGAGAGGCCTCATTAGTTCAGTGGGAAATTCAGCCCTTTATGATGTTTTGCTCTGGAACTCAGGTCCAATGTCTTCTGCATGAAGCGTAGTCCAGTCCCATGAATTGACTGAGATGTGAAAACATGATATAATTCTGGAAACTTCTTGCTTGAGGATGGCTGGAAAGCAAAGTCATTCTTTATAAAGAGTGTGGTCTGAGAAACAAGTGTTCCATTTTATGTCAATACAGTAGTAAATAATCATAGGATGACAGAGCCATGGTTACTTTGTCACCAAGACACTAGGATTAGAATCCACGGTCTTCCCCCTCCTTAAATATCCATGTAAATCAGGTTACTTTTGGTTCTGACTTATTAGTTGTCACTGGAAGTATCCTAAATGACACAAACATCAATCATTCAAGACACAAGTGACTTTTTCAAAATGGCATATATGTTAAGGACAGGTTTCAGACAGCCCACACTGTTAATGGTTTCCTGTATTTCTTCTGTGCCACAGTCAGGAAAAGTTCTGTATGTGTCTTCTGAAAGTGAAGTTTCACGTACAATGAAATGGTTGGGTTCTTTTTATAGGTTTTGTTTCTGTTACTGAGAGGCTGCCAATTTCCCCCAGAGTTGAGACTCCTGCCTCTGGTGAGTCCTGGCCTAATATTACTACTAATCTTTCCTTTCTCCAGTGACTTTGATCCATCTTATTAAACTCCTGGTTAATGATAGTCAGGTTACTTACATTCAGATAGTTCTCTTGGAATCTCTAGGATTCACTCATCTGTGTTCTCTTTGTATACTCCTAAGATCTGTGTGGATTCAGCAACTCAGACTCCTAAGAAATCTGTCCAATTAGCTTTATCCTCTACCAAGACACTGTGGTTTGAACTGCTATTGTTCTTTGTCATAGTCCTTAGTGTATTTGAATCCTGGATATTTCTTCTCTTGTCAACACAGCCTTAAAGATCTTATGTCATAAAATGTAAATAGAGCTTTCCTAAGACAATACATTTATTGTGGTTGAAGGTAAATTATGTGTACCATTAAGAAACAAGTCTTCACATGACTAAGAATTGTAGTTGACATCTAAAAAGTGCAGTTGATGCCTTGAAAAAAAGATTAAACTTCACTATCAGGAAGGCGAAGAAAAAAGAAGAAGAGATGAAAAGGAGTAAGAGAAATTCCTCCATCAGATGAGAATGCTGTACTACAACAGTTAATGTTTTCCTTCTGCCCTGCCTCTTTGCTTTGCTAAAGGTTTGTTATGACTTCTTTTAAGGTTCAGAGTTCTTATTGTGATGAATTTGAAACATGGAGATGCAAATAGTTAGTGTATTGGATTGCCTCAAGGACATTGTGAAGTTATCATGGCAGATGAATCGAATGATGGTTCTTAAGCAAATAATCAGTAAAATAATCTAATGTTTATATAGTTCTGCCAAGAGTTACATCTTTTATGATTTCAAAAGAGAAACTTAGTGCCTGGAAACCTTGATAAATGTATGTTGACATCCCAGAAAAGACTGGCCATGCAATTACTTCCAGACTGTTTCAGCTGAACCAGGACATGAAAAGCATATGGTTGAAATGCCCCCTGGTTCATAAGTCCTTTGCTGTTTCTAAAATATGTGAAATCAATATACTTTTCAAGTTGTCTTGGGGAGTTTCTTTTCCACCAGGAAGTATGAATGGGTAAAATTAGCCTGTTAGGAGTCAATTCAGATATGATGTATCATTTTACTTACATAATCATTATTTACTCACCCACTTGGTCATAAATCATGCATGTATCAAAAATTACCTTTATAACAGACTCCATTAGCTAAAAGATAAGCAAAAATAAAAGAGGTAATTTTAAAGGAATGTTCAGTATAGTGGACTTCAGTGGAAAAAAGGGTTTAGCCCCTTTGCACAGTCATTGACAGTTTTCCTGATCAAACCTGGAAGACTCGTATAGCAGCAAAGATGATAAGCTGTTCCTACCCACTCCACAACACCATGCAGGGGAGTGTGACACGTAGACAAGAACATAAAGGAATCCTATGCCTTCATCATGAAGACAGTTGACAATCATTACAGAATTAATGGAGGTGAGACTTTGGTGATTCTTAGGAGTCACAAAAGGGAGAAAAAGTATGTGAGTTGGGCTGGTCAATGGTGCTGGGCAAAAATAGAATAACAAGTACCTAGTGAGATTTCTCTAAATGTCAGTTGAATCTCCTTCTCTTGTTATCACTATGATGAAGTAATGAGATGATATTTGTGCAATGGTAACATACAGGCATGCACTAATCTTAGTTAATTATTTTCTTTCCATTACAGTTAGAGTTTCAAAGGAATAAGGGCAAGAAAAAGTAGAATGTGAAGATTGCTTGGGTCAACTTCAAGTTTTCAATTAGTGTACTCACTTGTATCTTAATCCATTCCAAAGATAAAATCATCATATTATTTACACAAGAAGAAACAGCTACAGAATAAGTACAAGGTCAGTCAAGTGAGCTTAGGAAACCCTTTCTTATATTTAAGAAACATACACTACAAAGGGCATTGGACCTAATTCAACAGTGGAGTGCTAACCTAGCATGTACGGGGTTCTAGGTTCATTCCAAGTACCAAAAACTAACAAAACGGAAAAGACTGAAATACACAAATGTCCTCATGCTTTTAATTTTTTGGGGATTACAGTTGTGTAATTTTCCCTTTCATTGTCAATCCTCAACCCTCCCATGTGACACACCCTTGTCCTCTTTCAAATTCATGGCTTCCTTTTCTTTCAGTGTTGTTATATGTATCTCAGTTAATATGACAATTGAATGATAAATCTCAGATTCTAATCCAAGATGTCAGGTTCTGGACGTTCCTTAGTTCTAAGCTACAGGAAGTCAAGGCAGCATTAATCTGTGAGCATCAGCTAAGTATTGGTTCTCTGACGGTGCAGAAATAAATCTGATAGAGCCACTCAGAAATGTCACTGGTGACTGTAATTGGTTATTTTCTTCAATCTTTTTACTCTTTGCTCTTTGGGGGCCTACCATCCAACTCTCAAATAATCATATGGAGACTTATTCTTAATTTTAAATGCCAGGACTTAGCTTGGTTTATTTCTAGTCATCTTTTCTTAACTTAAACATTCCATCTATCTTTTGCCTCTGGGATTTTACATCTCTGTATTCTATATGTCTTTATTTACTTCTTTCTCTATTGCTGGCTGTGTGACTAGATGGCTGGACTCTGGTCTTTCTCTCCTTTCCCTTTCTTGCACCCTATCTTCTTTCTTCCTTTCCTATTTATTCTATCTACCTGCCAATACTGCCTATCCTTTCTTTCCTTCCTGGCCATTCAGCTCTTTATTAGACCAATCTGGTGTATGAGGGCTGCTTGTTTGTTCCTGGCTGCCCAGAACCAAAATAATCACATAGAAGCTGTATTAATTATAACACTGCTTGACCTTTTAGCTTATGAATATTTCTAGCTCACTCTTGTCTTTTAAATTAACATATTTCTATTATTTTATATTTTACCACAAGGCTCATGGTAAGGTTCCAGTTGATAGCCTGGCTCTTCCCCCCTCTGACAGCTACATGGCATCTATGTGACTCTGTATCCTTTCTCCCAGCATTCAGTCTAGTTTTTCCCTCCTAGATCTGTTCTGCCCTGCTATAGGCTCAAAGTAGTTTCTTTATTCATTAACTAATAAAAGCAACACATATACAGAAAGATTTCCCACACCATTTTTCCCTTTTCTGTTTAAATAAAATGGAAGGCTTTAACTTTATCAAGAGAAAGTAAGCAGAGTC
>JAQHUG010000017.1:10007759-10037367 GCA_028555095.1 Dicrostonyx torquatus | reverse complement strand
TGCAACATGACAGGGTTTACACTTCTCTCAATGGCTTCAGAGATAGCTGCAGACCCAGGGCAGGGCCCCGATCTGACTTCAGGTGAGGTCCATAGGTGCACAGGGAGCCCCATGTCTTGGAAGGCATCCTGCAGAGCCAGTTGAGAGGAAGAAGATGACCCAGTACAGGGCTTATAGATGTTCAGGAGCAGCCAAATCTGTAGATCTAAGGTGGAAACTGAATCTGACCCAGGTTAAGAAGCACAGGCATGTGGGAACTTGCACAATTCATAGAGGACCCAGCAAAGAAGCCTGAGCAGTTCTCCCATAAGGCAAACAGGCACTGTTTTGTGTGTATATGTGTTAAGGGGGTGGGGGGAGAGGGCCGTTCTGAAGCTTCTGCCTGGAACTGCAGACAGGTAAGAGTCATGAACTAGACCAGGACAGAACCTCTGGCTATAAATTCCAATCTAAGAGAGAAAACAGGACCTCAGATATAACACGACTTTACCTCCTGAGCCTATCAAATGCCTCCAGTGAAAGAAACAATCATAGATAAAAGAGAATAACTCTGCCACCAAGCCAACTCTAATACACAACCTAATATTATTGTAACTCTGATTATTTTTTTTCTACCTACTTTCAGATTCCAATGATTAAAATACTTGTGTTTGAACACACAATATATAAAACTGTAATTTTGTACCAATAATAGAAACAAGGCTTGGGGACCAAAGTCCCCAAGGGACTTTGTAGAAGGGACTGGAGAGATGGCTCAGCATTTAAGAACACTTACTGCTCTTGGAAAAGAAGTGTGTTTAGTTTCCAGCACTCACCCACGCGATCACTCTCAACTGTCTGTGCCCTCAGTTTTAGGCAATCTAACACCTTCTTCTGGCCTTGACCAGACCCCGCATGTATATGGTACACAAACACAAAATTAAAACAAATAAGCCTTTTAGAAGAGAAATGTTCAAAGAATAGAGATTTTATGTGTTGTTGACATGGAGTTAATGTCAATCTGAATTGCAGTTTCATAAGTTTAGGATGTTATAATAAATGCATTCTCATGGTAATCCAAAGGAAATTGTGAAAGAATATGCATTATAATAAGGAAGGGCTGTTAGTGGTTCTCTTTCAAAAAAGAGATATACTTAGTTTTAAAAATGGACTGAAAGGCCACAGAGCATAGATAGAACAGTAGGCAAAATTTGAGTTCTTTCTTATCAATATTTTAAATTTTTAGTTGAATAAATTATCCAATAAATGAACATAAAAACAAGCAAGTGCAAACCATAGTCTCGCTACGTGCCATGTATGAGACACGTAATTGAGGTGCAAATGTAGAAATAGATTCAAATTAACAATTTCAAAAAGAGTACTTTCTACAAATATTAACAGAGAGAGAACAGGATTTATTATACTAATGTTAGGCAAATGATTTTAACTTTAAACCTATTTCTTTAATTTGTTAGATCATAATATAATTGTATCATTTTCCACATGTATTCTTTGCTCTGTTTCAATAAGTGATGCTGCATACACACACACACACACACACACACACACACACACACACATGCACATGACTTTAAAGCAATGTCTATCAGAGGCAGAAAGATAAGTAAAAAGACAGTTTAATGTTAGGAAGATTCAATATTCTTGCTTAATATGATTATTGAAAATTATTAATATAAAATATATAAATAATATGACAATAATATATGAATATGAATACTAGTATTTGAGTGTCTGAAAACTTAGCTTCCACCATACAAAAAATGACTTGGGAAATAATCCTAAGCTCGAGTGAACAGTAAAGTAGTATAAACCACGAAACAATTGGAAGTGCTGGCAGAATTAAAGGAGGTAAAAGTACGGAGCAATTAAAATAGTGAGCAATGCTGGCCTGGATTAGTGGGGAGACTGGTAAAACTTGAGTATATACTGTATATTAGAAAGTTCTATTTCTTAATATTGGAGTTTTGAATTTGATAACAGCACAATGGTGAGTCTAAAATGTTGCCTTCTTCTTAGAAGATATGTGACACTTAAGGGTGAATGTCATGATGTGCACAACTTGCTCTAAACAAATAAAAGAAGAATGATAAGAGTTCAACAGGAAGTAAACTCTTAAGACATAAAAATCTTAACAACTGGTGAATTCTTATAAGTTAGAATGATCAATATGCCCTTCTCAAATTTTCTGTAGGAGAGAAAATTTTCAGAGCAATATAATAGAATACAGCTCCATATGCTAGATTCCGAGTGCTTGGGAATAGTTGCTGAAAGAAATTTAGATGTGCCTCGAGTTGTGGAGACTATGGTAATCGAACACACTCACCAAGGAGACAGAACTAGAGTTGAGTCTTTAAGGACAATGCAGTATACACCAGGGACACCCATGTGCACGCTGTGGACCTAATTAAGTCTATTGAATTCGGTGATTTTTAAAAGACAGCATAGTTACACTATAGGGAACAGAGACTAATGATTTTGTGGTAATATTCCATAAAACTTATTTACACTGAATTCTAAAAATAGCTCTAATTTAATTCTAATTATATGAGTTTCAGTTAATACAAGTTGTGGTACATTAAGCATTTATTTGTGCATCAGGACACAGCAATCGAGATCAAATTACAGATATAGTTCCAAAGAGCCTATTTTTTAGTACAAAATAACTCTAAACATGATGTCTGCAATAATAAAGATTATGGGTGATTATTTTAACTTACTCTTGAGAAGCTGGCCTCTGTTCCAACTAGCATATAAACATTCCTTCATTTAATACTCATTAACAGCTCTGTGAGTAGCTACAATTATAGAGTCAATTTACAGTGAAGAAATTGAAGCACAGAAAGGTGAGGCCCTTGTCTAAATCTACACAATTAGAATGTAAATCTGGGATGAGAACCTGAATCTGTTTCATTCTAGTCTCTATGTGTAAAACTCTTTAAACGGCATGCAATATTAAACTGGAAGATGCATAAATAGGATTTCCCATAGAGCCTCTGGAGGCAGTGAGACCCTGCCAACAATTTGATTTCAGATTTCAGGCTTTTAAAAGAATAGGAAAGCAAATCATCGCTCTTTTAATTCACGCGTGTGGTGATAATTTCTTATGGCAGTCTTGGGAAATTCATGAAGGTAGATTGTCAAAAATAGTAATATAAACCTGGTAATGAAGACTTTCCTAAAACTAGTCAGGAGGCAATTTAAGGATTTAGAAACAAAATGCAAGGTGGAGAAAATGTGGTTCTCAAGGGATTTTCTTGAGATGTGTATTATTGAGTTGGTAGGTGTAAAATGAATATTCACTGTCTAGTCCAATAAAGCTTGGTAATAATGCAAAGAAATATGTCTTTCTGTTGAGTTATAGCTTCATTTCACATATAATTCAGTAACAGCATGGCTATTGATTTTTGAGTATGGTCTATGGCAGAGATTAATCTTGCCTTTGTTTCATGTGCACTTTCGTGGTCAAAGAAAAATAATTATAGCAGGCTGAGCCATTCGTGTCATTTCTGTCCGGGTGCCAGCAGCAAGGTGGGGGGCAAGCTGACAGGGAGCCATGAGCAGGATAAGTGAGATGGAAAGGCTGGACACTCTCCTTGGCTACACTCAGCAGTCAAAACCCAGTAATGTAAGCATGCCCAGCATGGCACGAAACTATTCCAGAGCCCTTGATTTAAGTGAGAACGGTGCATTGAAATAGACACTCATGACGCTCGGGTCCCATGCAGGAATTAGGCCACAGAGTCAGCAAATATAAATAGCATTCCCAAATATTTTGTATATGACAGGTTAAACAAACTGTTTGTAAAATGTCTTTCATCTGCTCCTGTTTTCTGTTTTTTCAAGTGATGTCAACATTTAAAACTGTGTGTGGCTAAAAGTGGGGCAAACGTTTATTGCGTTAAAAATTCATGAGAGATAGCTGCTTAATATGGATTAAAAACATAAATTGACGGTTAATGTTTCAGCTCTCTGCTGGATAAGATAATTCAGTATCTAACCATGTGTTTTTCTTTAGAAATTAGGAAATAATGTGACCTATGACATGGTTTGACATGCCATGCATTTCATATAAATATTTGCTCCAGATATTTTGGGTCAAATGCCAGAATCTGAGGAAGCCGATGCCAATGCTTGTCAGAGCAATCTTCATGTAGATGAGAATGTATAATTCTAAATCATGATAGAAGTTATAGTTTTCATGGAACATTAGCCATCCTAATCTGCATAGTATATTTTCTATAATGAATTTCTATGTGGTAACACCAGGTCCAGATGTAGCATTCAGATAATCAGTAAGATTTTGCTTCAATTTATTATGAATGAAAGAGACATTTGTCTCTTCTTCACACAATTTAATTTGCATTTTGTTTCATGAGCTCTTTAAAAGCCCAGTAGAGAGAACTGCGGTGGACATTAAACCAATTCAAACTCATAAGCATTCCCTTTCTTCATGTCATGTAATTGTCTTTGAATACAAATGGAAGCATTAATTTAGAAAAAAGAGCAAAATTTGCTTGTCAATGAAGGAAATATTTGAGCTTATGCTATTCAAGCAAATGAAAAATCATTTTGTTGAAAACTCTTATTTCTAACAAGTAATTGAAATACTGTTGATTTGAATGTAAATTATAGAAATAATTGCTATATCCTTCCAGGAAGAGAGGAATTTAAATCAGTAACATTCCTCAAATGTGCATAAAGATCTTAACACAATATTATAGATAGTGCTATTTGAGATGTATGTGTGTGTGGTATTTAATAGTCATGATCCAAAGATATTAACTGCCCTTTATGTGGGAAACTGATAGGATGATAAACTTTAGAGTCAGAAAGGAAAAGGCCTACACTCCATTCCTCTGCACAAAGAATGCAGTTCACCGATGACATTTCGAGAGCGCTGTCACCTGGATGGCTTGGCCTCAAATCTCTAACATTAGGGAATTCACAGTTTCACACAGAGCAGTCATACTTTACAACCTCTTGACATTTTCAGACATTTCCAATTGTCAGTTAGGGTCTTTACAGAGTTACAAATGCTACTTTTCACAAATATAGACAAGCTGGAGAGGATCTCTTGCTATCAGATGTGCATAGTCCTAGGAGTTTGTAACAATTCTCAGCACAAAATTTTGAATGAACAATATTAAAATTATCCATACTTCTTTTATGCATCATACTTAGCCTTCTGAAGTAATAGAATATTATGCTCTGAATTTTAAGGTTCCTGGCATGAGGCTTTATTATAGAATATTGCATGTAATTGGTAAAAACAAAAACTGAACTATGACATCATCTTAAATTGAATTTATTAGCATTCACAAGACTCTGACTTGAGACAATCTGTAAAAACTTTGTTAGAAATGCTATGGTTTTTGAAATTTGCTACTGCTAAATATTATTTGTGTATTGTAATGAGTTTCAAGAAAACATTTTCATGGGGCTGGAGAGATGACTCAGCATGTAAAAGCATGTGTTACTTCTAGAGGCGACCCCATTTTCATTCCCAGAACTCCCAGCAAGGGAATCACTACTGCCTGTAACATTGACATCAGGGCATCCGATGCCTTAAGCCTCCCTGGGTATCTAAAAACATGTGCATACACATACACTCACACACAGAGAGAGACAGAGACAGACAGACAAGCAGTCACAAATACATACATGTAGACATAATGAAGAATAAAATAAAATAACCCTAAAAAGACATTTTTATAGAAACATGTATACCTTGATCTTATTGGCCAGCTCACCCTTCTTCTCTCTTTCTCCTGCCCTCTGTATTCTCCTAATCTTTCTTCTCTTTTATGCCATATATACTTATGTTCTTATACATTTCTATAAAACAAACATACACATTTAATTCATCTTTATAATGTTTAGCATTCACAAGTGACAGAATGTATTACTATTTATCAGTTTGACTTTCTCTGCTTCTTGTGGTCTTTGCCTTAAAGGAAATAGTAGATCTAGTGAAGACACATCCTACATAATGAGAGAGAATGTTTGGTGGCTCTATAATTGACACAAGGCTTAGAATGCATAAAAAATTTATAAATAAAATACCAAAAAGCCAACCAGTCCAATCCAAATAGGCTAAATGAATGAACAGCACTCAAAGGATGCATGTGTGTGATAACATGGACAAATGTTCAACATCTATAGTCACTTGGGAAACATAAATGAAAGCAATGCTAAGATCTCATTTTTAGTCAGAAGTTGTGCTTTTATATATTATATTTATCGTCACGTGGTACCATTCTTTTTATTGCCATATGGTATTCAATTTCATTTGTCAAAAGGATAGAAATAGTCTTGAATTTAAAATCTATTCCAACTTTCCAAATCACTGAAGTGATCATTGTAGAAGATAATGAAAAATACAGATGTGTCATAAATGGGATAATAAAATACAGTAACACGGAGTGGTAGCAAATTTATGGGATATAAAGAGCCAAATGAGTGTGAGAGTTAAGAGTGCAGGCTCTGGAGTTAGGCGGCTTCAGTTCCTGCCCCTATTCCACTTTTTCTAACAGGAAGAGTCTTGAGCAAACAACTCAGTCTCACTGAGAAAAAAAAAACTGGGCTAGCAAAGATACCGTCAGTCATTTTGAGAATCAAATGGCATAGTGAAGTTTTCAATGGTGGAATTACATATGTCACGCGCACATTCAATTCACACAGAAGCAGAAGGAAAGGAAGATTTTAAGCATTGAAAAGCAAGAGTGGAAACTTTCCTTTAACATGTCCTTCAAGTTCTTGTCCATAGAAGATAAGTAAGAAAGTCAGGCTTTCTGGAGTTTAAATAGGGGAGGAGGGAAAGAGGGTCTGTGATGCTCCATATGGTCAAACATCTTTGGTCTTTGAGCTGCCCCGTCCATTTCCATAGATGTCTTTCTAGTACTAACTCATTCTCCCCATGGTTCTCTTAGTTTAGTGATGAATATCTTCTCTAAACCTCTGGTTGGTAAAACCCCAAATCCCACGACATCTCAAAGTGCCAATATGGTCTCATTTGTACCTTTTTGCTAACTACTCAGATGCAAAATAATCTGCCTCTGGAATCTGAAACTGAGGGAAGCCTGCCAGAACACTTTTTATTTCTAGAATGCAAAGTACTTGGAAGACAGTAACTGCTGCACAAGGGGACCTGCGAAGACTGTTGGATTTAGGCAGTAAGCAGGTGAAGGGACCACAAACTTTAAGGTCTAGGAAACAATGGAAAAGAAGCTGCATCCATTGTAAAATCTAGAAGTCTGCGATTCAAGGTGAGAAAGTTAACTTATCTTTATATAAGATTGATTTTTTCCATCTTTACAAGGTAGAAAAGAGTTTGAATTAATATATCATCTAATACTCCTTTTAAGATTAAATGTCTTAAATTTCAACTGCCAAACTATGACTTCCAGAGCTAAGATTAGAGCCTTAGCTCAGAAGCAGACACAGGTTCTGGAGCATGCCACGAAAATACGCCAAGTATGGAATTTTTAGTTTCTGAATTGGAATGTTATAGCTAGTTAGAAGTAAATTTTGTCCATTGTCTTTCAGCCTCTGCCTGCAGGCAAGGTTGAATTCTGAATTGCTCTTTAATGAAGGACTTACAAGGTTTTCCATTTCCTTGGGGTCCAGTTTTGCTCCTGTTTTCTTCTCTGCAAGCCACATCCTCTTTCTAGGTAAGCAGATAAGGATAGAGTGGACTATATATAAGTACTCCGCTGAACTGAGTGTGGTCCACAGAGAAGCACACCTTAAAGCTAACTGATCTGCATTTCATAGATTTCCATAGAAAAGTGAAAGAATTTCTCCAGTTCTTGGAGAAATACTAAATCCAAATTAAGGATTCTCATTTGGGAAATTTGACTTTTTTTTTAACAGAGGAAAGTACTTACTGTGTAAGTGAAGATAACAATTCCTTAGGAAAAGATATGGACATGAGGCTGCTGCTGCTGCTGGAACCTTTTCAAATGGGGACAAAAGGTTATTTCTCTCCCCAGTCATTTCATTAATAACTAAGCTGTGTATTTGATTTATGTAATAATCTGTATTTATGGTTTATTTTACAACACACAGCTGTGCAAGCTATAAACGCTCATCAGGATAATTGTGGTACAGGTAGGGTTCAAATGCAATGCTAATGCTAAAGAGCTGGGGAGGGGAGGATTCTGATATTAGCGGCAGGAAAAATCTGCAGTTGAAAACATTCATTCAAATAAAATTTAAGAAAACTCATGGCTTTCTTTATTCTTTTTTTGATTTTCAATTTGAGTTAAGGAGGCAATGTAAATATTTTTCTTCAATGATGAAACAAAAAAATGGATAGTAACTTTACAAAATTAGGCATCTTTATGTACTAATAAAAAATAAAAATGGTATATGGTAGACCTGGTTTTTCTTGCTTTATATTATTGGTGTGTTAGTAAAACAGTATAGATGTTTTAAATTCACAACCCGATACAAGGTACTCTCTGATCCAGAGTTACACTTTGGTTTGTTCTCTGCCTGGCCTTAGGTTATTCTGTGATCTGGTGCTGGCCAGCTCTGTTGTGAATTGTTAGATCTTTTATTTTCACAGCAAGTGTGTGCAAAATCCTTATTTTGTTTCTATACCATAAAGAGCTTGAGAGAGAGAGAGAGAGATTAAAAGAGAGTATTTTACATTCTACTGGAGTTCATGACTGGCTTGCTATTTAAAAAACATTTTTTAATATCGGAGACCATTAATTACTAGGATTCTGATTGTAATTTCCTGGTCTCAAAATTGATGAACAAAGCCATTTTGGAAAGCAATCAATTTGAAATCTAATTTGTTGGCGAAATGAACCATATAAACAAAATGCCACTTGCAGTTTGTCTAAAATGAGATGTGCTTAACGAGCCCATCATCTTCTGCGATCCTCATCACTGTGGGTCGCAGCCACCTCAAATGTCATCAATTGGATCCAGCACACAGAAAGCAGAGAGAGAATGAAATGGTGAACAGATGCTCTGCAATCTCTGCAGAATGACTTTGGGGGACACGTTGAGGGTGAGAGGATAGTGACTGCTAACTAAGACCAACAAAGTTCAGAGACACTTTCATCTGCCCTATGTCATACATCAAAGGAGTTGGGATGGCTTGAGAAAACTTGTACCAGTCGTATGTACCACTTGATTGAAGAATGCTGCAGAAACTGAATTTGGATTTGAAGAAAAGAATGAGTTAGTTTTTCCTAAATATAGCAGTCACAAATCATGCATGTATAAGTTTATATATAGCAAATATATGTAATAGAGAAGGAAAGGAAAAAATAAAGATAGCACTAGGTAACTAACAGGCTAAATGTTGTGAACTATGCTTCCACAAAGTTTAGACCCACACCCTTTTATTCTTTTGCCTAAAATCTTACTAATTCATTTGTATAACTTTACTGAATGAGCCTAAGACTATACATTCTTGAAACATAACGTAAGTTTCAGTGGCATATATGAGTTAAAGTTTTGAGAGTTATATTTATTAGCCTAATTATTTTAAATTTGATAGGTCTACATACGTTAAATTTTATTTATGTAATTCTATTTGCTTTGTACATATCAAGATGGTCATGCCTATCTTTAAGCAAAGGATGCATATTTATCCCATTTCTGGTATCTATTTTTTATTATTATTCTTGGAAATAAGAAGTGATTCTAGGAAAAAGAGTAAACTTCTGCTGTTATCTAAAAGAGTGAAGATCAACTAATTATCAGGAGACTTGTGTATACTGATGGCTGGAGAATTAGTTTCCTGGAACCAAGCAGAGTCGGCAATTCTCTATAAAAAAAAACACACACACACACACCGAAGGCTGCCTGGTGGTGGCACATGCCTTTAATCCCAGGACTTGGGAGGCAGAGACAGGTGGATCTTTCTGAGTTCGAGACCAGCCTGGTCTACAAAAGCTAGTTCCAATGCAGGCTCCAAAGCCACAGAAAAACCCTGTCTCAAAAAACAAAAAACAAAACAAAACAAAACAAAAAAACACCAAAGAGTCACATAGAGAAACACCTGTCAAATAGATGTCAGCTATAATTGCTATTCTAGAGAACTGGGTGAGGTTAGAGACACTGCATTTTCTAGAACATACTAAGTGAGAGACTTATTGTCAAAGTCCCACTGAGTCATTCTATTTATAAGATAAAATATTTTCAATTGAGGTGCATTAGAAGATAAATTTGCCACTGAAAATTACAGCAATCTCGGTTATACAACTCCAGTCAACATGAAAACAGCTATCATGTTACAAGATCGTGGGATACTAATGATAATGGGGGATGGAGAGTTAGCATGATTTAGGGTGAAATACCCCTTTGAGTCAAAGAAATTTGCCTTTAGACTGAGGGTTGTAACTATCTGTCATCTTCTTCTGGGTGTGATTTTTTTTTTTGCTTGTTTGCTTCGTTTTCTTTTTTCCTTCAAAAAAATCAAATTTAGCTGATGACTTTAGTGCTACTTGATCTCAATATTCTTTTTTGTTTGTTTGTTTGGTTTTTCAAGACAAGGTTTCTCTGTAGCTTTGGAGCCTGTCCTGAAGCTAGCTCTTGTAGACCAGGCTAGCCTTGAACTCACAGAGATCTGCCTGCCTTTACCTCCTGAGTATTGTGATTAAAGGCGTGCGCCACCAACCACTCAGCTATCTTAAATATTCTACAACAGTCATTTGTAGTGTAGGTTTGGCCTTGACTCACACTTTGAAAGGTAGTCAGATAATTACAGTAGAGAAGTAATGTAGGCATGTACAGTCAAGTTTCTCGGTCATTGAGAATATATATTGGGAGAGATGATGGGTTTCTGGTTCCTTCATCTCCCTCTGCCTCCAGACTGCTCTGAGATATTCCTCCACCATGTGATCCCACCACAGCATGCTACCTTAACACAGACTACGAACAACCTAGCCAATTAATCATGGAGAAAATTCCTGACACAAGGAGTCAAAACAAATCTTTCCTATTTATTGAACTCTATTTTTGATTCAGTAGCAGTAGTCTGAATGACACATCATACTGGTATTTAAACTGGCCCCCATACCAGACTAGTTATCAAGAAACCTTGGATGGCTATAGTTGTTCAATGTTCATTCACAATGATGCTTGCCTTTATGTGTCCGTATTCCTTCTGATACCCTTATTTCCCGCACATCATTGTGATTATTAGTGATCCTAACTTGACAATTTCAGATGTTAGAGTAGAGATAATATCTCCTTTCTCAGTTATATCCCTCCATGTCTAAAGCTCCTAGTTATTCCAAAGCATCATCATCAGAACTTCACAGCCTTCAGTTCCATTTTCTTGATTTTTCTTATAAACCAAAACACATGAAAATTAAGCTTTTAAGAATGGTTAAACCTACCTAAGGTCAAAAACAAAATGTAGTCATTCAACAACTAGGAAGGATAGTTCAAGTAAAAAAGTGTTGTTGACATAGTAGACACTTGAGAGAAGGCAAACATGTTCTTTGCTTTGATGGAGAAGATCATTCAGAGAGCAGGAAATTACATCGTGTTATGACAACCACGATGGAAGTGAACTTAGAGTGTTTTGAGCACAGTTTTCAGTGTGTTTGAACAAGGAACTGATGAACTAATTGGAAAAGGAAAAAAAAGTTTCAGCACAGCGATTCAGCGTATAAACTCAGAATTCTAGAGACTAAATATTGTTTATATAATTAGTCCAAAACGTTAGAACAGAGGAATGAATTTGGATCACTTTCCATGATCTGAATTCTAGATTCTAGTACCAAAGTCATCTGTACTTGCCCTGCTGTTACATTCTCTTACTTACATAGCAAATATTTAAATTTGCCTTGTGTTAGACACCTGGTTATAGTACGGAATAAAGTAGACTAGGTTTTGAATCTGGTGGAGAGACTGTATATCATGGGAGCGAGAAAAACACCTAACTACAAATTATGTAAGTGCTGAAACATAAATCAAGTATTACAAAATGTGTCTAAGGAGGTGAGATGTATCTCAAATCTAATTAAAAAGAGGGTGGCACTTGATCTGTGCAGAAGTCCTTCAGGCAACGGAGAGTTCCTGGAATGAAAACACTCTTGATATGTTATTGCAAGAGAAAGAAGGCAGGCAGGATTTAAAAGTAACCCACAAGCTAGCAGTGCATCAGGACAATGCAGAGAGACAGAAAGGGTTATATTCTAAGAGGTGCTCAAGTAGCATCATTTAAGAAAGGTGGTTTGGCTATTATGTAGAGAGGCTTGGTTGGGCTGAACCGAGGATGGTGGGAAGACGACTGTTATAGTACTTTCCAGTGTGAGGCTTGGTGATCAAGAGAAAGGAGCCCAGGGATTTGGAAGACAGGGTCATGAGAGGTGATGATACAGAAACTTTGAGGAGCACAGGGAAAGGGTTCCATGTCAGGGAAAGCCTGTCCTAGTAAGAAATATTCCAGAGGCAGAAGAATGGAATATCCCAGGGAGAGCCACAGAGAAGTGGACAAGCCAAAGGAGCAGTGTATGCAGCTGATGCAATTCCTCAGCAGGGTGGGAAATTCTCCAGGTCAGAGGGCTATGGAGGACATCAGCATATGGTGGTTTTGTATTGTCAGACTTGTCATGGTTTATGGTTTACAGATGTTGGGTGAAATTTCTGGGGTCACATATTGATTAAACATATATGTTTAATAAAAGGAAAAGTATCGGCTCAAGATCCCCAAGACCAAGTTCTCAACACAAAGGAAACTTATTTTCCCCAGAGAGACAGAGGGCAGGAAATAAGAGGCAAAGACAGGAGATAGAGAAGGAGGGAGGAGAGCGGAAGAAGGAAAAGGGAGTAGGGCATGGATAAAGGACTATTTGTGGATAGAAAGGAGATAGATATGGCCCACAGGCAAATGGTGGATAATAAAGGTAAGATGGAAAACACTGTGTTGGAACAAAGTGTTTAATTTTAATTGTGCATGCTAATTAAGTAAGCCAAGGGGGACTTTTTTGATGGGCCCCAATACTTTAATAGCTGGACCTTGGTAGTCAGCCTTAGGAAGAGGAAATAGCCAAATAGGGAAGATGTGATGACCAGCTTTAGGAATACAATCTAAAGCTTTTATTTTCAAGGCAGAAGGCATGAAGGAAGGGCAAGGCCTGCCAGAGCTACATGTTCAAGTGGACTATTTTTAGATGTTTAAATAACTGTGTGTGTCAATTTGAATTTGGTATTGGAACTTTGAAATCATGGAGCTACGCTGCTATGAAGAAGGAAAAAACATTAATACTGCAGATCAAGCCAATACATAGGAGATATGACTAGACTTCTTATATACCAGACTACAGTAGTGGTCTAGAGAGAGAGCCTTGTCTGGAAGTATCAGGGATGTGAATATGTGAAGAAAAATTAAGAATATTCTTAAAGATTTTTGGCTTGAACAACTGAGTGATGTTATTTGCTGTGTGATAACTAAGACAGAAGGTTGTGTATGTGTGCGCAGACACGTGAGGGAACAATTTATCCAGAAAAAAAATCTGAATAGCCATCAGTTGAAAGGAAAAAAAATCTCTTTTTTATTTTAAAGCCACCAGAAAAATGCCAGTGAAAACCACATGAGATTTGGTCATATCTAAGTTAGAATGGCTTTATGACAAACTAAGGTTGATGATAATGTGGAGAAAAAGACATTCTAATACATTGCTGGTTTTAATGCAAATTAGGGCAGGCATTATAAACTACAGCATAGAGACTCTTTCTAGCAGTAAACATAGAGCTATTGTGTGGCCCAGCTATCCCATTCATGGGTATATATCAGGAAGTGGAGTCACCATACAAATGAAGCATGTGTGGCCTTGTGTTTATTGTGATACCACTCACAATATCCATGATGTGGAATTACCCTAAGTGCCAGCTGTAGATGAACGGACAAAGAAAACACGCTATGTGCATACAGTGAAGTAGTATTTAATCATAAAGAAGAATGAGCTACCATCATATGTAGAAACAGAATGCAAGTGGAAGACAGCACATGAATTGAGATCACTCACATAAAGATGTGTCCTGAATATTTTATTATCTTTTATATATAGATGCTAAGGGATAGAAATATGATGTGAAGTAAATAGATCAAAATATTAAGTAAAAAGCCAGCCTGTCACTGTCTGTGGCAGTTTATTCCTTTAAGTCAATAGAAAAGAACAAGGAACAAACTAGAAAAATGTTGAAATTCTCATCTAAGTTTGGAAAACAGGCTCCATACCAAGATCTATTCTCGTAGGCATATTAACCCCTAAAAAGGATGGGATCTTAAAATCTGGCTTCTTATACTCCTGAGACTCAAACTGCAGTTTTATTTGGAGAAATAACAGGCATGAGAGTGCCCTAGAGGTTCTCCAGTGAGGCTGCTCAAATTTGCACATTTAGACTGAGTTTACAATTCTCCCTTTACGTATTGGGCCAGTATAAGGAAGCAATACAAGAAAATAAGATATGACATATCCCGGAAAACTGCGTGTGCCCCCCCACCCCTTATCACAAGTCTTATATTCTGCAATCAAATTGTTCCAACAGCCGCTCAAATTTACACATTTAGACTGAGTATACAATCTGTTTACAATTCTCCCTTTACATATTGTCCAGCATAAAGAAGCAATGCAATAAAAAAATAGACATATCCTGAAAAACTGCATGTGCATACATGTACACACACACACACACACACACACACACACACAAACCAAACAGTTTTATCACAAGTCTTATATTCTGCAATCAAATTGTTCTAACAGAAAGTACAGGAATACAACAGCTGTTTAGTCAATGAGGTTGGATATCTCATTTTGTCTTCAGTATACATTAGCATCCCAAAGTAGTAGGCTTTAATACCAGAGAAAGAATGAACTTGTCAGTGAGAGAGAGGGAAAGTAGGCAACCCCTTGGAAGGTGTGGTTTGGATTTAAAGTGGCTCTTCTCACCTCAAATGACTCAATCAAGAAAAATTCCTCATAGGTATTATACCCTGTGGCCTGGGTTCTAGTTAATTCCAGATGTTGTCAAGTTGACAGCCATGAATAGGCTCCACAGCAGCCAATACTTTGCTCTTTCAATCTTCCTGTTTGGTAATGCTCGATGGACTCATGTTAGGCTCTGCGAAAACCCTTCCCAAAGATGTCTTTAATGTAGTTCAACATTTTCCTTTCAATATTGCATTCTTAATATTTTTGTTATGTTTCAGATTAATTTTTTTTGATTACATGTGTTAGTGTGTGCTTTGTACACACAGAGGCCAGAAGAGGTTTCTGAAACTTGTTCCTTTGGAACTAGAGTTACAGGCAGAAGCAATCCACCTGATGTGGTGTTGAAAACCAAATTCGGGGCTCCGTTAAGAGAACCAACTACTCTTAACCACTGAGCCATCTCTTATTCACTGACAATTTTTTAAAAAATATCTTTTACTTTGGCATTTCTTCAGTTGCATATAAGTGTTTACTTAAGTTGTGTATTGGCTTTAACTATAGATCCGACATTTTGAAACTTTGTACAAGTCAAATTTTAAATATGCTTCTTCTATTTCTATAGATTTATGTATCTTATTTATAGTTTTGAATCCATCTGTAATTTTCTTTAAACATTTCAAGCATAGATACTTTATGTTCCTAATCTGGTAAGTATATGATTTCAAATTCTGAGATGTATTTTCATAACTTATTTTTTTCTATAGAGCATAACTTATTTTTAAAAGGTCATTATATCTTAGGTTATAAGTTCATCTATATTCATGTGAACTTAATCTGCTGAAATTTGTAGCACTCTTGGCTCAAGTCAAGTGTTTCCTAGTGAATGTGCTTTTCTTACTTCTTAGCAAACTGGGGTTTTGTTGTACAAAAATTTTCCTCCGAGACTGAAACATTTAATCCTGAAGGGAATCTCCTTGATGGAAAAGCTTTGCCTCCTCGTTGGTCCCTCGTACCCCACAGTTCTTAACTCTACTCGCCTGAATTTTAAGACATTAAGATATGTTACAGAGAAGGATGTGGTGGTGTGTGACTGCAAATTTGGCATTTAGAAGGTAGAGTTAGGGATAACAGTAGTCAGCCTCCATCATATACTGAGTTTGGAGCCAAACTGGACTACATGCAATGCTTTAGGAAAATATTTTTTAAAAACTGAAAACCAAGAGAATAAAAAAAACCCCAGAAAATATAGTAATAAATAGCTGGAGATAAAATGATAACAATCACAACATCAACGATAGACTACAAACATTTTCTCTATTTGTTCTATCATTAAAACTCTTCTGAATGTTTATGAAATAATAGAGCCATGTGACTTGACCATGAAGGCTTTATAGAAGGTTTGCCATATTTGCACAATTAGCTACAAATATAAAACTGTTTTCCATACAAAATAGATGCCAGAGTAAAAGAAAAATAGATCACTGTTTAGAAATGAAGTCTAAAGCTATACAAAGTATTAAAGGATGATGTGAGGGGTTAGAGTTTGCACAAATTGGTTTGGTAGTTTCCATTGCCCAGGGCCAGTGTATAGAATGGTGGGGGGGATTTTCTAGGCTTTTGACATACGTTGTTTCTACAGAGTAAGAGACTGTGAGGGTGACAAAGGACATTATCTTGGCATCAGGAGGGCATCCTGAAGTCTGTGGCAGTATTCAAAGGTAGCCATTTGATGAAAGGGAAGAAGGGACCACTAGAGAGCTGTGACCACTGAAGTGATAGACTAAAAATGGCAGCCAGGAGAGCAATTCTGGAATCAGTAATAGGCTGAGCATTTGCCTCTTGGATAAGGGTCTTCCTGATCCTCCTGGACCATCCACAAAGCCATCTAGTGACTCCCCGCTGCTGTCAAAGCCACTGAAGACCATGTCTGAGGAATAGCCTGAATGAAAGGCAGTTATGACAAATGCAGATCTTTCCCTCCCAGTAGGGCTCCCTGTGCCAGGCTCTCAGAAGAAATAAAGCACTTGTTACGTACTTGGTGAATAGCACCAGTCTCTACAGAGGACGATTTGGGTTCCCATAGAGAAGTCATCAACACAGAGTAAGAATTCAGCCAATTATGCCTCACCTCATTGGTCCTATTTACAGGGTAACCCCATGGGGCATGGGCCATGTCTTTCTCTGTATATTGTACAGTGTTGAGGAAACACTTGGCACTCAATAAATACTGCTCAGAAGCTTGTTTCTTGTTGCTCTTAGCTTCACACTGAGAGCTGATTTGAGGAAGGAATTCCCTTTGAAGTCCTTGTCTTCATGCTTTTGATAAACGGTATGGATGCTAGGAGGATGGTGAGAAGCATGTAGAGCCCTGAAGTTGGGTTTGATATCCATAGAAGATAAATGCTACCTCCACAGTTACATGGCCAGGGCCAGGATACCATAAAGAGAAAGATCTTACTTTCATAAATATTGTCTTCTACATTCTTTCAGAGTCATAATTTATTCTTTTAAATATCCATTAGTGCCTTCACCCATCTGTCTTGTTGAGAGGCAGAGCCTTTTAAGGCTGTGATTCATTCATGACTTTCACCATGTGTGGGAAAAATCAAAGTGTATAGGTGAGAATGGAAGTTGTAGAGAAAACATAAAACAACTTTAAGAGAATAAGAAAGGCTGGAATTTTAATGATAGTTTGTGGTAATTTTAATAGAACTGAGGCACAAATGTTATTTACATTAGAAAATAGTACTATGATTTCATTGAGCAAATTATCTCTAATTTTTTATAGGTAGTGAGATTTTGAAAAACAGAACACTTTGCTTTAAAAGAAATTGGAGAAGGGAATAAGATATTTACCTTAAGGGAGTCATTTTAGGTTTGGCAAGATACTTGGCTCTAGAGGGGATCCCAGGGGTCCACAGGGAAGTCTCCAGCTAGGTATTTGGGCAGCAGAGAAGAGAGTGCCTGAACTAGTCTTGTCCCATAGTCATATTGATGAATATCTTGATCACCATAGAGGTCTCGTCCAATGGATGGAGATAGAGGCAGAGAACCACATTCACATCAGAGTGAAGGACTGAGCTCCCAAGGTGCAGTCAAAAAGCAGAAGGTGGGAGAAGATGAGCAAGGAAGTCAGGACTGCAAGGGGCTGGTCTACCCACTGAGACAGTGTACCTGATCTAATAAGACCTCACTCAATCCTGCTGGACTGAGACTGATGGAGTATATGACCAAATCGGACTCTCTGAATGTGGCTGCCAATGGGGGCAGACTGAGTAGCCATCGATAATGACACTGTGACCTATCTTCTCTGCATGATTAGGCTTTTTGAGAACCCAGTCTATTTGGATGAACACCTTCTTGGGCCAGGATGGAGCGGGTAGGGCCTTAGACTTTCCACAGGACAGGCTACCCTGCCCTCTCTTAAGGAAGCAGGGGGAGGGAGGAGGGGTAGTGGGAGAGCGGGGGGGGGGGACTGGGATAAGGGGAGAACGTGTAAATTTTTGAATGAAAAAAAATAAAAGGAAAAAAAGACTGTAGTTAAAAGGTGAAAACATGATCTGCACATATTCTACAAAGGAGGTATAGTTGTTGACATTCTGAGGAGGTCTCTATGTGTTGTCTTCAACCACTGAGGCGAAGACAGCTCATGCTAGGGAGAAACTGCTGTGGTTAAGTAATGTCAGAGTATGAGGTTTTATGAAATATGTTTAATTTATGTTTAATATACTCACATTTCTCTCACCCCACTCTCCTTCTCCTTCCCTTTTCTTCTCCCTTTCTTTTTACCAACCCTAATTAACTTTCTGCCTTCTTTCAGCCTTCCCACTTTTTCTTCCATTTGAGTAGAAAGCTATTAACTAGAACATCCAGAGATTAAAACTTATATAAGACTTATGCAGTTAACCACTTAGTATCATCACCTTGCATAACATGCAGATTATAATAAAATACCTCGCAGTAGGGATTTAAGAAGGGTCATCCCCACTCATTTTTCTTAGATAACAAACAAGTAAACAAAACAAGATAGCTAAATTATACCCTGAAATGAAAACTTGAAAAATCAGAAATATATGTCAAGAACAAATAAGGTGGAGAGGGAGGTAACATAGAAGAATGAAGAAAATGATTCAAAAGATGTTTGGGAAAGTCACAAGGAAAAAATGATATATTTACATAAATGCACACATTCAGTTATTTTACATGGGGTGATATTCTCCCTAACAGTCCACAGACAATCTAACAAAAACCCTAGTGCCAAGCATGGGAAATCTCCCTATAAGCTGTGGGCTGTGGATTTCCAAAAATGCTATTCAAATCATACAAGCTATTGCAGTTGTCCCTGGTTGCCTCCCAGAACATGAAGATGCTATGGATAAGGACACCACACACTTCAGACATAGACTTGGAGGCATCAAGCTGGAACTGTTCCTGAGGATTAGGTCTCACAGTAGTCAGTGGTGCTGTGCAGGCTGCCAAGGGAGAAGAAATCAATAGCCCAACCTCCTTGTAAAGCTTATGAGCCACGACCATAAACAAAGCAACAAGCTAACCCTAATGGTGCAATACTGGCTCTTTTGTCTTGGTGTTAGCCAACAGTTGTCTGATTCGATTTAAGCCTTGCATATCAGGAAAGAATTCATGCCTGTCACTGTACTACTGTAAACATAGTTACATCCTTAGGGCTAGAGAGGATGACATAGATCTTAGAGGAGAATCTCCTGTCATTTCCTTAAACCAGTATAATTTCTAACTGTATTCTAAATGCTTATCCTTACACCCACAGATAAGTGTAGCTCTCGGTCTTCATTAAAGAAACGTCTCTTTGCAGCAAATGAAGGCTTCTAGAGAGATCCAAAAGTGACAAAAAAATGCAAAGAATGTCACCTTATGGTGCCCAGCTCCCAATTTTAATGCTATACCTAAGGCTCAGGGAACACTGCAGAAGACGGGGCAGAACTATTTTAAGAGCCAGAGGTCCAGGACAACTGTTGTTTGATAGTGTCTTCTGCATGTGCCAAGGAAGATATATCCATGATATCTCAACAATATGGTTGTGTAAACATGATCTGTACAATAACAACACCAGGTTACATGCCAATGTGGATGAGAGAAATCTCCAAGGCTCTACTCCTAGATGAAAAGCTAACAATTCATGGCTGCTAAGAACGGGAGAAGCAATCTTTGCTAGGGCCGACTTTGATAGGTTATCCAATTTCAACTGGTCAGTTCTAAAGAATGTTTATAGGAGAAACACTTAATGGACTCAGTCTCTTTCTCTCTCTCTCCCAACTTACCTACCTATGTATCTATCTATATCTATGTATACGCATATGCATGTGTAGCAATAAGCAACAACAGATACAGAAAGAAGTCATGAAGTTGAGAGTAAATGGAGGTAACGTAGATGAATTTGGAGTTGAAGAAGGAAGTGTGTAAATGATTTAAATATGCTCATATGTAAAATTCTTAAAACCTAAAAATATAAATAAAAAAATGTAAAGTTAGAAAAAGTACAAATGAAGACGAGAAGAAATAGAAGAATGGAAATAGAAGAAATGGAAAATTTGCATTGATGTAAATACAAAAATTTAAAACAATAGTTGGAGCTAGAATGTATGAGTCAAAGTCGGACAGTTGAGCACTACCATGTTGTGGGGATGTTTGCTAAATATCTTAGATTATGTTGCTGTAGCAAAATACCTGAAATTGAGTAATTCATAAAAAAACCCACAATTTATCTCTCATAGGTCTAGAGGTCAGAATTCCATGATAAGGTGCCAACCAGCTCAGTGTCTGAGGAGGGTCTAGTCTCTTCTTCCAAGATGACTCCTAATTGCTGCAGCCTCCAGGGAGGACAAATGCAGTGCCCTCTGATGCAGAAGAGTCAAGGTTGAAAAAGTTACAAACTAGTCACCTCTATCTCCTTATAAGTCATATTAATCAACTCAAGAAAGCAGCACTATCAATTCCCCAAAATTTCTTCCTTCTTAATACCACCAAGATGAGAGTTACATTTCCATATGCTTCGGATAGACATCCAGACCCTAGCTCTAACATACAGGTGCTAAGGAGGAGCAGCAACTCATTCCCATGGGAGAAATGTTCTATACGTGCAGTCAATACCCAGGTTCAGTTTATCTCTTGATATATCATTATTGAGCTTACACAAGGTAAGAAAGAGCTACCAGGAAATCTGGAGTGAAGGAAAATGACATTCTCTGAACTTAATGCTTTTAGTTTCTAAAGTATTGGAGCATTATTTTCTGAGACATTCTACGGTTTAACGAGATAGTTACAAATCTGGCATTTGGCTGCATTTGTGGCAAATGCTAAAAAGCAGAAGGGCAGAACATGTGGCAAAGGGAAACCCGAGCTTCTATTGTGCTGGGGTTGCAAAAGAAAGAATGAAACCTCATAGTGTCAATGTTCTGAGACTTGAAGAGGAGGGAGCTGCATCCAGGAACAATTAGGAGAAAGGATGTCAGACACGCAAGGTGGCTCTGGTGGGAAAAGCAGTGCTTCCAAGCAAGTCTGATGGACTGATCTCTGGTCAGGAAAGAACAGACTTCTGACTTCAGAGAGTCACAGTTACACAAAAATCCGTTGGTGATTAAATGTTCCATCTCAGAGGGAAGTCCTTGAAGACTCAGGGTGTTATAAAAGGAGGCTCCTGAAGGTTCAAGAAATAAACAACTCAAAAACATCAGAAATTCCCCAGAAATTGACAAATTACACTAGGCTTTTCCATCCCCAACTCTTTGTAACCACTTAATACTACTAAGAGACACCCTCAGTCAAGACCACCTGCCTGGAACAGGATTGGGCCAACTGAGCTGCCTTGAAAAGACATTCTCTAACACAGTGGTTCTCAACCCTCCTAATGCTGTGACCCTGTAGTACAGTTCCTTATGTTTTGGTGACCTCCCCAACCATAAAATTATTGTCATTACTGTTTCATAACTGTAGTTTTCCTACTGTTATGAATCATAATGCAAATGCTGATAGTTTCTAATATAATTTTCCTTCCTTATAACCCTTACTTCTTCCCATCTACATTAAAAATTCAATGAAGAATCATTTGATCAGCTGAGAATTAGATTTGTCTTCCCTGTAGAAAATACTGAAGAAAAATCTCACTGTTTCTGTACACACATTTATGAGAAGAAGCAAAGAGAGTCCTCTTTCTCTAAATTATATACCCTAGAGAAAATATTTAATAAACTTTCACATCTCTAAATAATTGTTTTCCCCAGAAATTCAAACACCAAAAGGGTGACTTGAACAAAATGTAACTGTATTCTGTATCACAAGGCATCATTTACCTCTGTATCTTAACAATCTGTAGACTTCGGAGCCTTTTCATGATAGCTACACAGCCTTTCCTCTCAAAAAATATCTGTCAATGGCAGAAGAAAAGGTGTGCTAGTCTGAAGACTGTGCATGATTTATGTTACCTCTAGGGGATGCCAGATCAAGGGTATGTAGGAAGTGGTCCTAGTGGGTCACCAAAGCTCCCCGCTAAAAAACAGGAAGGTGACAATTTATTAGAGAGGTGAATCCTTTCACCCTTGTTAAGGTAGGGTATTCCACCAATAAAAACAAGACACTGAAAACCATTAGGTTTTATACCAATTAGGTATAAAATTGGGTCACAAGGTTTACTTCGTGAGCAATTATACCTGGAACGTATTGTAGAGTATGGTATGCAATATCTACATATGTGAAGTCATATGTAGGGAAATGAGTTAGAAAGCAGTCATGTAGCATTCCTTCCATAGTGGATTAAGCACTATGTAAACACATAAAGGATACACGAAGACAAATAAGTATGTGTATTTCCTCCAAGGTTCTTTTTTACATCTCTTTTTCCATCCTGATTGACTGGACTAGTCATCATGAAATTCTTGCAACACTTTTGTCCTCTTTAGCATATCCTAAAGCAGATAAAGTTTGTAGTTATACTTCCTTCCCTTTAGTCAACACCTGAATATTAGATATCTCTCATCAGACCTGTTCTATAAGCATGTAATTTTATTAGAGGCTTGTGAAGAATGTAGAGATGGCTTTCCAAAGAGAAATAGAAAGGCAGGGCATCGCTATCAAAAAAAGTTTTGACTTTCTCTATCAAGACAAAAAACAAAAAAAACCTAGATTCCTTCTGTAAAACCCTTGTTACTCAAAGACACCCCACAGTTTAGAGTGGTGTAGAGCATGCATACACTCTTTAAGACAACATCATTATTTTAGCATTCTTAAATCCATAGGCAAACATTCTACTGAAGTCCAATATTAGACAAAGAGAAAAAAATAAAAAGAATTTGTAATTTTCCAAATGGAAACAGATATAATCTCCTTGTTTTTAAGTAAGAGGCTGTTTGGAGTACATTGTACCATTTATTAATTTGTTAATTATTTATCAGAATTATTTATCTATAATATATATATGTGTATTACATATGTGTCAGGGTAAGAAAAATAAGCGCCTTGCTTACCTGCATGGAGTTGGAAGAAATTAAATAAAAATATTTAATCATTTGATGGTGTTTATTGGCACTAGGTTTGTAAAAATATGAATTAGGGACTGTGCTTATATGCCTAAACATAGAATATATTATCCATTCATGGACCTAACATGTACCACTTGTGGAGAGAGATGACACCTACCAATGCAAGCTAAGAGTAATCTAAGCTAATAATGGGAGGGAATTCTGAAGAACCAAAAAAAGAAAATGACAACCGCTCTAAGAGACTTGCCCTAGACATTTTGGTTGGTTGAGAGTTGGATAATGATGAGATTATTCATGTGGTAATTGACTGAGAACATGGTTCTTGAATACAGAATAACACAAAATAACACTCATGCAAAAGTATGAGTAGACATATGACACTGTGAGAATAGGTTATTTGAAGATGAAATACATGAGTATATTGTATCCTGGGGTGGGGCTATGCTGGGAGATGGAATTCAGCTCATAAAAGAGATGCAAGCCCTAATTTAGGATTTTGAAGCTTGCATCAGATGGAAAAATATTGGACGTTTGAAGTAGAGAGTACATATAAGCTATTATCAATTATTTAGTTACTCTATATATTAGGTGGTGAATAAACTTTGAGGGATAGATGAAGAGGCTATGGCATAAGAAGGACACTCTAGGACAACGCCAGAGCTTCTTGGATCAGAGCTTGGCAATAAGGGTGAAGGCACAGATATACTCTGTTTGGTACTTTGAACTTAGAACTATAGTAAGAGTAATGATTTCTTTGCAAAATGATGTGTGTTTGTGACTCTTTTATATACATTTTTATTCATTTGGCATACCAACTCCTCCTTTCACTCCTCCCACCTTTCCCCATGCCCCATCCACTCTTCAGAGAGGGTAAGTCTTCTCATGAAGAGTCAACAAAACCTGGCATTTTAAGTTGAGGCAGGACCAAGTCTCTTCCCCATGAATCAAGGCTGAGCATAGTATCCAACCATAGGGAATGGGTCCCAAAATGCGAGTTCATTCTCTAGGGATAAATCCTGGTTACACTGTCAAGGGCCTCACAAAAAGACCATGTTAAGACTCAAGCTGTCCTTCCCACTACCTACTGAAATGCAAAATAACCAAATCATGTTATTTTTAAGCTAATAAAATTTTGGTAATTTATGACAATAGGGAATGTATATGCCGGTCAATTGGATGGTGAAAAATAGGGATGGGTGGTAAACTAAAAATCTAGTGCTACTAATGCATGTTTCACTGATATCCAGAGTCCCTAATGGACTAACTTTTTGATCTTTCCCGTCTGTTCTACACATACCCTACAGTTATCAAATCTCTGATTCTCGTTCTTGAACTATCTCTACTTAGCATGGTGTTCAAGTCAACAAGAAGTGCAGTGCTGTTTAGCAGCAAATTAATAGAACAAATGCTTAGAACCACAAGGCTATAGGAGAGGTCTTCTGTGGCTAGTCATCAAATTGATCAACTAACAGTTATTGACTATTGCATTTGGGAGGAACTGTGCACTCTTGTTGATAAAGAACACAACTTACAGCCTATGTGTTGATCCCTAACATACAAAAGGGTGACCAGTGAATTTATCTTTGAATTTTTTTTTTTACTATGAGACCATGTTATAGTTATCTTATCTTCCATAAAATTTTTGGCTTCTTAATAAAAATGATTACCTTGCTGTTTTAAAATAAATTTCTGTAAGAATCAGGAAGCAAAACTTCCAAATATGATGTACTTTTAAATTATAATAAAAACAGGCTATCTTAAAGCCTTCCTGTAATATGGCATCACAGTAGAAAAGCTGATTGAATGTACCCAGGAGGACTGCTTACTCTTTTAAGTCACCTATAAATACCATGGATTGTAATGACAAGGATGCCCTTTTCTGAAATGCTATGTATACAGGAGAGCAACAGTGTAAGGAGGGAGTGCATTGTTCATTTGAGAGTCCAAAGGCCGGAACACTGAAATCTCTGTAGAGAGGTAGCCAGACATTTCCAGTGCTCTATATAGAGAGTGGATTGTGGTCTGTGAAGGGGCACCAAAGGCATTTCTGCCCAAGTCCAGCCTTTCCTCATTGATGGTTTATGGGGCTTGCAATGTCAAGATCCATGAATTTCAGGGACTGTGTTTGTCCTTGGATCAAATTTGGAAGCAGCTTTTGATCAGTGAAGTGAAACAATTAATTATAAGACATAATGCTAGTAAAAGTCCTTCCACCGTCAGCTAAAGGAGAAAGGGAGCCAGAAAATAAAGCTCGTCTCTGGCAGAACCTCATCTTCTGGCTGTCTGGATCCAATCCTGTTTGGCTAAGGCAACAGCAACTCGCTAAGTTGCCAGTGAAAGGCACAGTTATTTGGTCTTCCCAGACAGTGGTTGTATGAGGCTCTGGGGGTGGTGGAGGGGCAGCTGGTGGTAGAGGGAGGTCAAAAGGATTGGAGAGGAATGCAAAATTTCGCTCTGTTCATCTGCATTTGATTGCTTTGTGCCCTGAAGCACATGATTTAATTATTTTCATCATTGCTTCAGCTTCCTCAGCTACCAATCTCATTGAGGGCAATAAAATTATTCAGCCTTTGCAAAAAATGCAGCCATAATAATTTTTGACTCGGTGAATACACAAGGCTATAAAAACCAGCTTCATGGATGACCACATCCAATTGAAAACACCAACCTAGGGTTTCCTCAACAGTCAAAGTAAAACACAACCTTACAAAAGATGGATGTACCCTGATTATGTTTTGCATAATGGGCACTCACTCGCTGGCTGCGACTGGCATTTCCCATCTCAGATCTACAGGAGGATCTGCAAAGGGATTATCTTCCTCAAGAATGCTGGCTCCCTCCAGAAATCCCCCATTCTGTGTGTTAAAGTGGCATGGTAAACTCTGTAAAGTAGGAATAGGCCTTGAGCTCAACAGTGGCTTGCTCTAAGAATCTGACGTCCCAGCAAGAGCAAATCAAAGGCAAAAAACTACAGTGAGAAATGCTAGAAGTGCTGCAAGGCATAGGGACTTCTGAGCAGAGACCAGCATTTGTGAAAGAAGAATGAGGGAGGTGTTAGGGAGGAGCCAGAGGACCCAGGGAATCTCTGCGAGTTTCTTTGTATGGCTGCAGCACAAAGTAAAGGTACTCTGATGTCCATCCCTCTGAGGATGAAGATATTTTTAACGTATCTATGCACGTGCAAAGATGTGTATGTTCTAATGCAACCTCCACTATTTCTGCAATTTCTTTTTAAAAAGTGTTTCCCAAATCCAGATCTTGTCCTCGTGGAACAGTTTTTATGTGGAAAACATTAACCTACGGCATTCAATATGGCAGCTGCTTGAAGCAAATGAGTGGGGCTGATCAGCAACAATTGTTCATTTACTTTTTAATCTACTTAGCTTATGTGTTTCTTTTATAGAACTTCCTTCAGCTCTTGATGTTGCAAGGGTTTAGATGATGTTATTTGGCATTGTGTTGGCTCTGTGGGGTTGAAAGGATTATGCTGGAGAGGTGGAACTGGAAACTAGGAGTGTATCTGCTGGTGAGATGGAGAAGTTCATTTTGTGTTTAATTAAAATGTGACATTTGTTAGTAAGCACTGCTTCACCTACATAAAAGCACATAGGGATGCATGTGGTCCCAGGGTGTTGACCAGCGGAGAACAATAAAGAATTAATGTCCTTTTTCTGGGACTACTTGATTTTGATCAATGTTATGAACAGAATAGCTTTTCTGTTAAACAGGCTGAAGATTCATGGTTGACCCCTATTTGCAATAACTAGTGGCTGAAGAATTTTAGGCTATTCCCAGTTACACACTTTCACTGGAAATATATTTGTTTCCACAAACTAGGAAAACTCTAAGTAGCCAACACAACTCTTTGAGTCTACACGGCCTAGCTTGGGGCACACCAATAATTTAGGGCATTTGGACTGTTGATGGGATGTGTGATAGAGGTGGAGCAGGTTTCAGTGTTGAGTAGCATGGCATTCAATCTTTAGTTTACCTCTTACCAGTTATGTGACCTTGGACAAATGACTTTGTCTTACTGATCTAGATTTTCCTTATCCTATGGAATTAATAACTCTTTCCCAGAGGTGCCCTGAAGATTAAATGGGGTGAAGCATATTAAGTGCCTCTCACAGTATGTGGGCCGGACTAAATGCACTATTAATTTGAACCTACCAGCCAGCTTGCCTGAGATGGTAAGGACAAGCTCAAATATTGCCTATGGGTTGGATGGATGATCTTTAAGTAACTTCTCCACCCTAAGAATCTGTGACAGGAAGGTTACCAACCACTCAGGAACACTGAGAAGCAGGCCACTGTCTCTGCCTGCTCTCCTGTAAATCATCACATGGCAGGAAGCTCAAGTCATCTGACCTCTTAGGGCTTGGTATTTTCCAAGTGTTAATGTGATGTTCCCATTTATGTAATAATGATGAGGAATGATTGCTGATATTTTAAAATAAAGGGCACTATATGTTCATAAGTAATTAGTCAACATATTTCTGTCACATAGAATGGTTTTCAACTATAAAGGACAATATAGTTTATAGTTTATATTCTAAGGCACATATTCAAGTTCTGATTCTTCCACTTAGCTGGTGACTTAATCTCTTCATCTTTTGTTTTTTATCTTAAAAACGAGGATGATGCTCTCAACCCATTTGGTCTTATGGAAAACAAATGGAATAAGCACATATAAAGTAACTCAGCAAAGTTTCCGTCAGTGAAAACAATTATAATATTATAGTATCAAGTAGCAAAACAACATTTAATTGACTAATTCATAATAGGCAGTAGAGATTATGTATTTTTAGTCATGTTAGTATCTCAGTAATATATATAATTAGTACTCAGTATATTACTGTTTCTATTTGTTTCTTCCCCTTCCCATTGGAATAGTATTCCAATAATTTTAAGTAAAGTGCCAATCAGCAAATATTTCTATCCTAGTTTGTTATATGTTGCTTGGTGCAGGACAATTGTCTATATTCTGTCAATTATATTTTAAATGAACACTGTTTGACCAGTAGACTGGTAGGAAGTATAGGTGGGACAACCAAACAGGAAGTAGAGGCCAGTCAATGAGAGCAGAATTCTGGGAAGATGAAAGCTCCCTCTGTAGTCCTGGCCCATCCACTGAAGAAATAAGATGTGACTGCCTCGCTGAAAAAGGTACTGAGCCACGTGGCTAACATATATAAGAACAATGGGCTAATATAAGTTATAAGAGTTAATAAGAAGCCTGAGCTAATGGGCCAATCAGTTTATAGTTAATGTAGACTTCTGTGTGATTTCTTTGGGACTTAACAATTGCAGGAACAGGACAGAACAAGGACCCAATGGGATAGAACCAACAACAATTGCTAATAAACCCTACCAAACATCTTGGGAAAGTACAGAGCTTATTTGTCTTACATGTCATAATATATCCTTGAAAAAAGTCAGGGCATCAACTGAAGCAGAGGCCGCAAGGAACTCATGCTTACTGGCTTGTTTCTGTGGCTTCGCAGATGTGGCATTGCCACAGTGGGCTGGAACCTCACACATCAATCATTAACCAAGAAAATGCTACACAGATGTGCCCAGTATGATGTAGGCAATTCCTCAACTGGGGTTACTTCTTCCACGGTGACTTGAGCGTGTATCTAGTTGGTCTAAATTAGCACACCATGTTTTTTGATGTTTGTGTGTGTGTTGTTACCTATTTTATTTAGTAAGCTTATTGATTTAGTAGGTACTAATCTCTAATATACCTTGTTGTATACAATCCATAGAATGATTTATAATAACCATGTTTGAAAGCATTTGCTAAGTATATAACAAGTAAAAATGAAAGAATAAATAGTGGGTAACAGAGAGCGACAGCAGGTAGATATCAAAATATTATCAAATGGGCACTCAAATTATCCAACAGCGATAAGTGCAGATGTCCAACTGAGACAGTAAACCGAAGGTAACATCATCAAATAGCAGGTTTCCACACACTTCTAAAAGAAGTTGATTGGGAAAACTCACTGAAGCAGCCAACTGAAGTTCCTCCAGGTGGAGCAGAGACGTACCTCAAAGAGGCTGCCAAGGAAGAGACCAAATAGCCGCAGATAGACAACACCATCAAATCAGGAGAAACTGAGTCAGTACAGTCACAGAGAGACAACACCATCAAATCAGGAGAAACTGAGTCAGTACAGTCACAGA
>JAQHUG010000017.1:9918315-9934923 GCA_028555095.1 Dicrostonyx torquatus | reverse complement strand
AGAGAGAGAGAGAGAGAGAGAGAGAGAGAGAGAGAGAGAGAGTTTATCCCGGTACCTCATACTTAGTGGGAAAAACAGGTGATTTTATCAAATCTGACAAATAAGAACATTCTTTCTGGAATAACAAAGACATTTTTGTCCACACTAAATAGAGAATATATTATTCTAATAAGAAAAAAGCAAACCTCTGTGTCCATTTCCTAAAACATGCTGTCGTACTTGCTGCTTGACTAATGGAAAGTATTTGTGCTGGAAACATGGCAACTGATACCACTTTTTCCATCACACCAATACTTTGTAAACATCACATTTTATTGCATGAAGGAGGAAAGTTCTAGGACAAGAGACTAGACTGTTAATGCTGAGCTCTCTGCTTTGGCAGTTTACACACCCGTGCTCCATGAGTAGGAAGATGGAAATGACCATCACATTTTTATTTGTTGAGAAGAATAAATAGGAAATGAGTTGCATGACAAACGCATATCTAGGAGATATTCTTTGTGGGAGAAAGGAAATGGCTGCTAAGCAAATCCTAATTTGGGGCATAATCAGAACCTGACAATTTCCATAGTTATTTATTTTGAACATTCCCTTTGCTGTCTTTTAAATGGACATTTATAAAAAATTTAATGTTTTTAGCAAGGTGAAAATACAAAGAATGTGTTGCTATTTTGAAATGTGTATATCTGAATGAAAAAGCACCTTCTTACTTCCAGTTCTTTCTCTGTTTAAGGAAAATAGAACATACTATTGATCCTTAGGTATGTTATTAAATTATTCCCCCCCGTGGATCATGAATTATCTAACCAGAGGTCCATGCTTTTGCTTCTTTCTTGCAATGGACATTACTGTCTTTCTTCTTTCTTTCTAGTTTCTAAACACTGCGTAAGACTCGTGTATTTTAAAACATATTGTGTCTCCTCCCTCAAAATATCCTCATCCTGTAAAATGTCAGTCATACTCCACATGAAGACTACTTTGGAGAGGAGGACGTATGAAGAATACTTTATTTCTCTTTCCTATACAACGCAGCCAAAATTAACAAAAGCTTTTGTTATAGTCACAGATGGCTTCACCACTTTCTGGCTTTGTTTCCCATCCCTGTTTTGCCATTGACTGGCACAGCTCCAGCGAGGTTGCAAAGATTTCTCCAGGCAGCGGAATTGGTCCAAGATGGGTTATGTATCCTTGCAGTTGACAACTTTCTTGCTTCCCTTGATTGGTTTCATGAAAACTTTTATTCCTTGTCTCCTTTTTCCATGAGCACCTTCCACAGCTTCTTAGGACACTTAAGTGTGCTGGGTTCCCAGAGCTATCATTAAGAATCTTATCTGTTGCTGGGCGGTGGTGACGCTTGCCTTTAGTCCCAGCACTCGGGAGGCAGAGGCAGGCAGATCTCTGTGAGTTCGAGACCAACCTGGTCTACAAGAGCTAGTTCCAGGACAGGACAGGCTCCAAAGCCACAGAGAAACCCTGTCTCAAAAAAAACAAAAAACAAAACAAAACAAAAAAAAGAATCTTAAAACTTATCTGTTGATATTATTTGATGTTATCCCATATACAAATAAGACAGATATAAAGTTTGTGGCCATCTCAAGTTAGTCACTAAACTAAAACATTAAAATGTCATTAATGGTTATAATACAAGTTGCCTAATAGTATTTTATCATGTAGAAAATCAAGTCGTGGAGCTATTTTAATGGATATCTTTAACATAGTTTGAGAAACATTGTGGTTCTCTATATATAGTCTTAGTGATTCACAGCTCAAACTCCCAACATGCTTGAACATTCTTTGGCATTAGATTGACAGACTCTTCCTTCTTAGAGGACATTGTATCTCACCCTGTAAAATATCAGTCTCCTGAATATTTTCACATCCAGGTAAAAACAGTCTGTTATAGCCAAAGAGTTTATATAGATTTAGCCACAGAGAACCGGGAAAGTTGTGTCATAGTTGGTGTGTATCCTGTGGCCCTTTGCTTGGTTTTCCGGCTGCTTCCATTCACACCACCAGAGATTACCAAGCACTCCCAGTCCCCTCAATGCTAGTGACTTTTGAGAAGTAATTTGGTCCTTCTTTTAATAACTAAGTAACAGTTGTGCATCACATCAAGCAAGAACCTACCCCATCATACATATTCACCAATAATCCACTGAGCATGAGTAGGGATTACCATTTTAATTTTTTCATGTCTTTGATATCATTGTATTAAGATTTTCCTTCTCTTTGTCCTACTGCTCTCTCATTGACCATATCTTACTTTAACAGACCTTTTATTCCTGGCCTACAATCTTTGAGATCAGATGTGTTCTAGGTACCCTGTCATTCATTAATCTTTCATGGATTAGTGCAAACAAGTACAATATTTAAAAATAGCAATGTTTATTTTTTTTACCATAAAATATCTTAGTTCATCATAATAGATTTTGTAATCTTTCATGTGCTATACACACACACACACACACACACACACACACACACACATATATATATATATATATATATTTATATATATATATATATATATATATATATTCCTAACTGTTGTTCTTAACTCTACAGATGACTCACTAAACCCATTTTCTTCGGCAACTTTGTGTTCCCATAAGTTGATGGAGCCAAATCTAGAGTCAACATTCTCAGAGGGCACAAGTTGTTCCTTTAGGATTTAAACAATAGTGATGCCATGTTAATACTTCCTTCTCTTGCCAGTGTTATGTGTTTTTCTTCCGAAGTTACATTAAGGGACACATGGGGCTTGTGACATGAATCATATGTTATTACGTTTATTTTTAGTTAAGTAATAGATGATGCCTTCTAATTAGAACAGCCTCAATGGTGCAGCTATGCAGAGCAGAATGGCAATATTCAGAGTGTCTCTCTTTCCTCAAACATTTCCTTTCTCAGAATTAGAAGGCATGGCTCATCACACTTAAAGTACATTCTTAGTCCACTTTTAATAGAATAACTTTTGTTAAAATTTATATCGACATAATGTCATTTCCTTCAAATACACAGCGTGCATTGCTATTTACATATAATTCTGCATTTGCATTATTGTTTGCCACTATTCTGTTTTACATCATGTTTCCCTTGTTTAAAAGTGCCTCTCTTTATTTGGTGAACTATGTGTTTTTCTTTCATGATGTAGCTCAAATAAAACTATTTTTTTCTGGAAGAATTACTCTAAATCACTCACCTAGAGGATAGGTTCTGCCTCATAGTATTGCTCCATATTCTTCCCTCACAGTTCATATTGTAATATAATACAATTATGTGCTATTTATACCCTCCAGGAGACTATGAACTACTCAACCCATTGAGTACTTGATCATGCACATAGTGGACATTTAATAAACACTTAAATGAATTAAGTTCATAAGACATTCAATACACCTTCCAAAATCTTAGTTTTCATTTAATAAGATGTCTAGTGTTGGAAAGAATAGGAGTTTTTTGGCAAGAGAAATTGAAAATCAAACTTAAAATCAAAATATTTGGGTAATTTGATTAAACAGAATGGGAAACTCTGAATTCGGTAATTGACATGGCTCTTTGTTTCTTTCTCTATTTTATCCTCTTCAGTCTTCCTTTTCACCATGTGGAAAAATCAACTCACAAAAAGGATTACATATTCAAGAATATGAAAGATCTCAACTATTATACTCTAATAAAAATGGTAAACTTTCTAAGACTGGTTCTATCAATGATTTCTCAGATGTCATACTGAAAGTTTAGCCACCAAAAACTTAACGGTAGACAGACAGGACTGTATTGTATTAAAATGCTTGTAACGGAAATAATCATCAAATGAAAAGACAGCTTCTCCAATGGTAGAAAACACCTATAAACCTTATAGCTGATAACTGCTAAAAATTCCTACAATGTAGCAGCAAAAATAAAATAAAATAATAAAGTCCAAATAAAAAATAGCCAAAGAATATCAGTTTAAATTTTTCTGAAGAAGATGCACAAGTGGCCAACAGGCAACCAAAAACGTGGAAACATTACTATTCATTAGGGAAATACAAATTAATACCATGACGTAATATTAGTTCTCATGTATTGTTTGTAAGGCTATTACTAAGTATGGTGAGATATGAACTCATGAGTACTCTAAGATAAAACATAAAATGATATTGTCTCTGTAGAAAATGACATATAATATCTTCAAAACACTCAGTATAGAGCTATAGTACCATTAAGCAGTCACTGCTCTTGAGTAAATATTCAGAAATGATGTGGGAGTGTTCTCCTGTATTTTGTATTACTCTTATTGGTTGAATAAAGAGCTGCCTGGCTTATAGACAGGTCAGCCCTTAGGTGGGCGGAGTAGACAGAACGGAAGTTCTGGGAAGAGAGAAGGAAGTGAGCCAGACGCCACGAGCCACCGTCGCAGATGGATGCAGGTTAGACCTTTCCGGTACGTCACCACGTGGTGACTTACAGACTTTTATAATGGGTTAGTTTATGAGGTGAGGGCTAGCCGGGAAAAGGCTAGTGATAATAAGCCAGGCAGAGTTTAAATGAATACCGTCCTCATGTGGTTATTTCTGATGCAGGCGGCCAGCCGCTGAGCGGGTCAGTTTCTGGCGGCTGGAGAAAACAACACGCACCCCTCTCCTCTCTCCTCTAATTACAACACAGAAAAGATTAAAAGTCATGGTCAGTAAGCAACATTTTCATTCCTATATTCATTCAGTTATTATCAAGGGTATACATACTTGAGATAAACTTGGCTTCCAGTGACCATTTATAGGTCACTGGATACAGCATGCAGTAGAATGCTGCTTTCCATAGTGTCTTTCTTCAAGGATTATCCCTTCATCACATCTATGAGGTTTTACTTTCTTACACTTGATTTGTGAGATCCAGCAGGTTTCTATGATTGTACTGATACAACTCTCCAGATTGTTGATTTTCATTTTCCCCCTCAACATGTTTAATGCTACTGTTGAAGACAAAGCACCCAGCATTATTTTTTAGTGGATTATAGGTCTTGTAGTAAGGAGGCTGCTTGTTTGTTTGCAGGCTGCCCAGACTCCTGAAATAATCACACAGAAATTTTATTGTTTAATTCACTGCTTGGCCTATTAGCTCTAACTTCTTATCAGCTAGCTCTTACATATTAATTTAACCCATTTCTATTCATCTGTGTATCACCACAAGGCTGTAGCTTACTGGGTAAATTTCTAGCGTCTGTCTCCAGTGGGGCTACATGGCTTCTCCTGTGACTCTGCCTTCTTTCTCCCAGCACTTAATATAGTTTTCCCCTGCCTAGCTCTACTGTGCCCTATCAATAGTTCAGGACAGATTCTTTATCCATTAACCAATAGAAGCAACACATATACAAAAGGACTTCCCATGCCATGATCTCAAAATAATTTTATTTATGTTGGAATCAATCTGAATATTTGCATTTTTCTACTGCTTCAATATTTTTATTTTTAAAGTAAAAGTAGACCAGACTCTTCAGAGCTTGGTATATACAATGAGTCAGTGTCTCTACAAATATTATTTAGTTCAGAGTCCTCAAGGTTTTCTCATCTCTCAGCCACACTGGATAAAGGATTGGTTGGGGGCCACACATTAAATACAAAAACATTAACATAAGCAACAATAGAATCTGTGTGAAATTTTTTATGACATTCACCACACAGATAAGAAAAGCTATGTTGATTGAGGGAACCATTATCGGGCTAGCAAGAAACATGGCACTAGAGAAATTCCCAGGAATCCACAAGGATGACCCCAGTTAAGACTCCAAGCAATAGAGGGGAGGGTGCCAGAACTGGCCTTGCCCTGTAGTTAGACTGATGATTATCTTAAATATCACCATAGAACCTTCCTCCAGCAACTAATGGAAACAGAGGCAGAGACTTGCGGCGGAGCACTGGGCTGAGCTCCTAAAGCCCAGTTGAAGAGAGGAAGGAGTGAGGAAATGAGCTAAGAGGTCAAGATTATGATGGGAACAGTTTACCTGAGCTAATGGGAGCTTACTAACTCTAGCTGGACAAAGAAGGAACCAGCAGAGGAGCAAACTAGACCCTCTGAAAGTGGGTTACAGTTGTCTGGCTGGGGCAGACTGCAGGGCCACTGGCATGCACTAGGATTTATGCAAAATGAAAAAAGATAGTTTTCATTACAGGACTGGGTTTAGCCAATAGTTTAAAGTGCATAGAACTGTCTGCTTTAATTTGTATCTGCTATAATTTGCAATTCATTTAATATGCAGGTGTAATTTGAACTGTTGTATCAATAAGCTAATTTTTGCCTTAGAGGCCCCATGTTTAGCTTTTAAATGAGCAGTTATGTCTACTAAAAACAATAAATCTGGGAGAGGCAGGGAGGGGAGCAGAAAAAAATGTAGAGCTCAATTAAAACAAACAAACAAACAAAACAATAAATCTGTATGCTGTTTTTCATTTTAAAGTTGGCAAAAAACTGTTTCTGATACCATAAGAAATTGATAACAAGTCATCATGTCATGAATGATAAACTCTTTTCAACGTTTGGCTTTGACTTACTCATCTTACTTCCAGAAAACCAATGATGTATTCAGTACTAACACTAAAAAGGATTTTCTAGAAGTAACATGATTTAAACTCTTGGCTCTTCAGAAATTCCCAATCTTGATGATGACTGGCATGATATGATCTTTTTTGATACTTCTGTGAGTAAGTTTCCCAGACAAATTATTAGAGATACTAGCTTTCAATGACATTGTATGCATGATCAACACCTCTAATAAAAATGGCATGTTGAGGCAAATTTGGGGACTCAGAGCTGTTATCTGTTACCAAATTACACATTATAAAATTAATGACTCTATTCTCTATACTCCTTTTAATAGATTTTTCCAATTTCTGTCATTTGCCTGACTATGGACTGGTGAGACTAAATAAATTTACTAATAGATCAACTTTTTAAAGGCCCTCCTGACCATACATTACTTAATTAACTCTCCATCAATAAATGACTTTGGGATTGTGTCTTTGCTGTAAATATTCAACAAGGTAACTAAGTTGAATAGTTGAGCTGTAACTTTTTAACAGAAAGTTTTTACTGAGAAGACTATTTTATCTACAAAATTTTATCCAACAAACTTGGCAGCATGCTTTTGCATATAATGATGTTTCAAATTATAGTCTTTGAAAACTTGCTCAGATTTTTATAAATTAAGCTGAATGCCTTTAGCCTTGACAAAAAGGTAGTCCATCCACTTTTCATTTAACAACCTCTTTTCAGCTGTAACATTTCTTTTGTGGGGTATGTTATTTTGTAGACATTCTCATAGCCATGCTGAGATTAAAAATAATAGACAAGGGACTGTATTTATTGTTTTATGAAAATTATTAATATCACTGGAAACAACATGCCCTTCTGCAACTTAGATGGGTATGTAGCCCAAATCAGAGGCTCTATCTTAAAGTGAATTCAGTTGGTATATAAGACTGCCTATAGTGTGAAGTCATACTTAATGATACACTAGAGGGCTGGCAGGAAAGAGACTAGCTTCCAAGTCCCACAACCTAAGTTTCAACTGTGGAACCACATAGTGGAAGAAAAGAACTAATTCTGCAAGTTGTTTTCCAAAATTGTTTTTCTTCCAAAAAATACATAAATAAATGAATTTTAAATGTTTAAATATTAATTATTACTGTCTAAATAACATTGATTATGGTAGGTTAATGCATTAGTGATAATTATTATTTTACTTACCAAGTCACAATGGGTAAGCTAACAACTAATAGTGGCAATTAAATTGTCTAGTTTTGGAAGATAACACACCAGAAAACATGCTAAATGATAAACCTAAAGCTATAATACACATAGCAAGAGCATGTATACTCTTATTTTGTGTGACATTATAACAGAACAATGTCATTTATGAAGTTCCTACTCAAAACACCATCAAAAATGCATATGATTTTTTCATAAGTTGACTTTATGTTGGGCCATATTGATGTGATTCTTTCTGTATGCTGTGAATATGTTTTATTGCCATTGGTTAATAAAGAATCTTCTTTGGCCTGTGACAGGGCAGAATATAGGTAGACAGGAAAACTAAAAAAAAAAATGCAGGAGAAAAAAAGGCAGAGTCAGCAGATGTCATGCAGCTGCTGAAGGAGAAAGACACTGGAAACATAACGGTAGGACTCATGGTGATACATAGATTAATAGAAATGGCTTAATTTAAGATGTAAGAGTTAGCTAAGGACTTCACAAAGGTCTGCATCTCACCCCAGCGGCGGAGGACCAGGCAGGGTGGACTCTTTCTAGATCTTGTAGTCGGACAGGGTGCAGACATCTTCCAGCTGCTTGCTTGCAAAGATTGACCTTGGCTGGTCGGGGGAATGCCCTGTTCGTTCTGGATTTTTGCCTTGACTTTCTTGATGGTGTCTCTGGGCTCAACCTCCAGGAGGTCTTCCCTGTCAGAGTCTGAATAAAGATCTGCATCCTACCACTGGGGCAGAGGTCCAGGTGCAGGGTGGACTCTTCCTAGATACTGTAGTCAGATAGGATGCGGCCATCTTCCAGCTGCTTGCCTGCAAATGAACCCAGCGACACCACCAAGAAAGTCAAACAGGAAGATGGACTCACCTTTCTTAGTATGCTGTCTAGAAAGAGCACTTCTTGTGCTTGCTCTTGGGCTTAAGGGCTTGAGGGGTGGTATCTTAGTATCCCCTATCTTTTAAGCTGTTAACCAGTTTCATTGCACTTTGAATAAAGTTCTTGAATTCTTCCCCCCCCCACATAAACACAAAAAGAGTTAGTTAGGAATATACTTAAGCTATTAGCCAAACAGTATTGTGAATAATATAGTTTCTGTGTGATTATTCTAGTCTGGGTGGCTGAGAACAAAAGAGCAGCCTTTGTTTACACCATATTCATAACTATATTAGTCAGGGATCTATAGAGGAACAGAACTTCTGGAATGTATATGGAATTAGAATGCTTTATGAGTAGTTTATGGTCCAGGTAATCCAACAATGGCTTCTATCAATGCAAGGTCCAAGAATCCACTAGTTTCTTACTCCACAAGGCTAGTTGTCTCAACTGGTATTCCAAAGAAGTAGCCTCTAATGAGAACAAGCAGGCAAAGGACACATGCATCCTTCTTTCATGTCATTTATATGACTGCTAGCAGAAAGTATGACTCAGACTTAAGGTGGATTGTCGTACGTCCAAAGATCTGGATTAAAGGTTTATCTTCTCACTACAATAGATCCAGATTAAAAATAGATCTTCCTACTTCAAATAATTTAATTAAGAAAAAATAATCCCTTACAGCCAATTATGTTTTAGTTAATTCCAGATGGACCTAAGTTAATAACCAAGAAAATCTATCATATTGACTATCCTTGGGTTGCATGTGGCTCACTGGCTATGGGTTGGACACCCCTAATTTAGGGCTTTTAAGTCGAGACCACAAACTCCAAATCTACAATCAAATAAAACTGCTCTATTATTTTCTTCCATAAACACACAGACATTTGTTTTGAGTTCGCAACAAAAACCTAAATGATGAGTAACATGAGATACAGACTGAAATCAATTAGTGACACCAGTTCTCAAAACAATTAGCTATGTTAAAGTGAGCAACCCTGTGACCCACTAGCTATTAGATGCACAGCAGTATTTTTGGCTAAGGTGACCTAGAAAACATCAATGTTTATGACAATCTAGTGTGTGCTGCTCCAAAGATGGAGGAGGGAGGGTTCACAGTAATCCAGCTCTCACCGATCTGTGTTTATCGGTGTCTACTAGCTGGATGTTAGTCATACACACCATCTTGGCCCATTTCCTCCCCAACCTTCCAGCTTGCCTCTCTGGCTTGAGAACTCACTTTTCTATCCCTCTGTGTGAATCACCTTGCTCTTAAACATTCCTAACCATCTCTGAAGACTGACTTTTGTTATAAAATCCACAGGATTTGTTCCCTCACTACCAAAATGGTTAGAACCTCTTCCTCAAATGTCTTCTGGCTATAACTAGGTACAGTGCCACTCTGCAATGGTGACAGCACATTGCCATGTCTGGCAGCTCCACATGTGATCTCCTCAAACAGAAGAACTTTACCCTATTTCATTTGCTTATCCTATTCACTCACATTACCAGAAGAACTTATACAGTTTTAGACGCAAAAGCAAACAAAATTTCGTGGAAGAGAAGAAGCTATCAAAACCAAAAAGCAGATAGTCAATAATGGCAATTAAGAAACATGGAACATAAATTATGAAGTAGGAAATTTGTATCCCAAAGAACAAAAATCATGGTGTTTATTGCCATTGAGGTTAAGTACTCTGACTTTTACTTCAGGAAGAATTTAATCACCATTTGGTGAAGTTGCCCTGTAGGTAATAGTCGTAGAGCAAATCCTGGTGACCGGACATCTTGTTTTCAGAATCATGATTAAGAAAGTCAAACTTGAATAGCAATAAGAAAACCATTTCTGTCCCACTGAATCAATGCTTTTCAACTTTTTCTTAAGTGTACATTGTTTCTGTGAGTGTGGGGGTGGGGGTGGGGGTGGGGGGTGCGGCTGCACATGCCAGAACAGTATTTAGGTCAGTGGGTAGGTTTGCAGTGTTTGCTCTCTCTTTTCACGTTTTTATGGATTCTAATGACTGAATTTACGTCACCAAGCTGATGCACCAAGTTGCCTTTGGATGCTGAGACACCTCACCAATACAACATGAGGATGTTTGGAGGAGAAAAAAATCTGCACCTAAATTCAAATCATCAAAGATTCTGTGATGATTGATCTTAGCCACTTTGTAGTTTTACAAAACGTTCAAGTTAATTCTTAAATTTTTTTTGAAGTTGAGAACTAAGCACTAGGAAGTGATTCTCAGAGTGTGGTTCCCACCACTGATGCAAGGAAACACAGTAGTTGGAAACCTGAAATTTATTCACATCCCCTACAAGAACTTAGTCAGACATACTAGGGTTGAGTTTAAGTTCTTCAGATCTTTCGGAGGGGCATCACAGTTCAAGATCCAGTATATGAGTGTGGGATTAGTGGTGTCGTGGTGGTGGCATTGCTTCAGCAGCTTTTATGTAAAAGATGTATAAAAAATGAAGGTGAGATCGAACTTCTCTGCAGCTGAGCAGTAGAGGGTAGTAGAACCCCTTCTTCCTGGCTTTCCCCTCTGACTTCATTTGTCTGTGAGTTTTCTGGCTTTCCCAGCTCTGTTCTGCTTATTCAAATGCAGATGGTCCCTGACTTATGATGCCTTAAGATCCTTCAGCTCTACAATGGTATGAGAGTATACTCATACAACCTTTCTGGTTTTCATTTGCAGTATAGTTAACAACATGGCAATACCAGCACTTCATTGTAAAATAGGCTTTTGTTAGATGATTTTGCCCAACTATGAGCTAATGTTAAGTGTTCTGTGAGTGTTTAAAGCAGGCTAAGCTATGATGTTTAGTAGGTGAGGTATGTTAAATAAATTTTCTCCTGACAATATTTTCACTTTACAATGGATTTATCAGGCCATAAACCTATATTGAGGAAAAAATGTCTTCTGCATTAATTGTTTTTCTGAAACATCAAATTCAAGTTGAGATGCCACAGCCACCTTGACCCTGGCTACAAACTGCCCTTACTTTTAACAGAGGGTACACAAATACAAAGAGAAAGATTGACTTTCCTTGTGCTGCCTAGCTTGTGGGCAGAACATCTGGACAGCATCCAACTTTGTTTCTATATTGTAACTCTTTGGTTCAAAACTTACATTTACTTCAGATAAACTGTCAAACCAAACTTGAAGAGGAAAATTAACTACCAATGGCTTTCTGAAAGTCAGCAAAAACAGATTCTGAGTCCATTACACTTTCCTTAACAATAGAACTTTCTGAACTAGTACCACTGGAGAGGAGCTTTAGATTATCTGTCTTCCTACGTATTTTTAAATATATTTTAACTAAAGTCTGATGCTACAACTGGTCATAATTATGCACTAATAATGTACTAAATTGGATTCAAAGGAACAAAGACGTGTTGAGTTCTTCAAGGACAAAAACGTCTTCAGACCTCAAAAAATACACATTCTCTGCATTTCCATTATTCAAAAATATCTAATACATATTTTTTCCTATTTGAAGGGAAATTCTCCCAGGCTAAGGAATTTTTCCAAGATTTGGGAAGGAAAGAATTTTTGTTTAAATATGATGCCTTAAAATAGAAGAACATCATAATGAGGCTACCTTCTTAGTTGTAAATTCTCTTTTATACAGAATTGACCTCCAAATGTAATCACTGATACACATTTCTCTTTCTTAAGCAAATACTTTAGGAAAAAGCATGCTTGGCACTCTTTGAAACCCACAATTTTGCTAGCATGTAAATGCTCTGGCAAGCTCTTCTGTCTAGACATCCTTCCATTCCTTGGGTGTTTCATAAAAATCGTGCTTTCTAAATATGCTTAGCCACTTGTGTGTTTTCTTGAGAAATTCTTTCCACACAAACACATTGCTTATTCCTTTTCTAGCCTCGCCTTCTTGGCTAGCCCTGAGCTGCTAACACATTTGACTTCCTCTGACATATGCTCTTTACTTCTTTGTTCATTCCCTTGCATAGTGCCATGCAAGAGTCTCTCTTTCTCTAAATTATTTTTCATCATCGGTTAAAGAGAAAGACAAATGAATTTACAAAATGAAAGAAATGAGCACAAAGTTCACCTCTCTCCCTCTTCTACTTATTACATGGCATTTCTTAATTTTCTCTGAATGTTTCTGTTGACATTTGTCCTATTCGGAAGAGGCTGTAATAGAACCCTAGTGTGATATCAAGATAAAAGAGAGAAAAGCACGTTTATTGACCCTGATACAGATTACAATGTCTAGTCAGCCTAGTTCAACAGTACTAATGCTTTAGTAATCTATAGTAAGACAACTCCACTGCCGATGCATAGTTTGCCTTCCCCAAGTGATTGCTGATTCTTGATGACAAAGGTTGTGTTTATCTTTTCTAATTCTGTCCTCACAGGGATTGGCAAAGTCCCTCAGTGTTTATCTATTTAATATGCTATTAAGCATATCTATTTACATAGGGAATGATACTTAGTTTCTTGTTTATCTGCACTGTATACTTCAAAACACAGTCAAGTTCCATGTTTTGAAGATCATAGATTTCTTCAGCTCCATGATCTGGCAGGGAAGTTTGTATTGGTAAGTTGTATTATTAGAAAAGAAAGGAAGAAGGGTGGAGAGAGGGAAGCAGGAAGGAAGAAAAGAAGGGAGGAGGAAGAAAAAAGGAAAGAAGGAAGATAGAAAAGGAAGCAGGGTAGAAAGAAAGGAAGGGGAGAGAAAAGGACAAAAGGAGAAAGGAAAGAAGGAAGAAAAAAGAGGGAAAAGAGAGAAGGGGAAAGAAGGAAGGAAAAAAGAAGAAAGGCAAGATGGAAGGAAGGAAAAAAGAAGGAAAGAAGAGAGAGGTGGAAGTAGGAAGGAAAAAGGAAGACAGGGAAGAAGGAAGGATTGAAGGTGTTATTTAAATCTTCAGTGGTCAGAATAATTTAACCAAACTTCTCTCATCTTTAATAACCACACTTTTGCATTGCTTTTGGCTTCCAGGATCAACTACAGCAACCTGCATATTCCTTATTATATGAGAAAAGAGAACTGACTTAGATCAGTTCATCCAGTCTGTTTAAGAAAGATACTGAGCATAATTTGAAGTTGCTGGTTTTCTTGATAATTGAGCTTTTCCCATAATGGAAGCAAACCTTTAGACTAAAGCACTTTATAAATACTAAAGACACACATAAAAAGGGAAATATATCTAGAGGGGTTAAGAAAAACGCATCAGACCAAGCTGCTGTAACCAAATACCACCATTAGGTAGTATATGAGCAACAAAAACCTGTGGCTCATTATTTTGGAAGAAGAATGTCTGAGGTCAGAGTGCCAGCATTGTTAGCCTCAGGATCAACCCTACTGTCTTCAACTATTTCAAAGTGAGCGAGATAGCGTTTTAAGACATCTTTTGTAAGGATACTACATTATCCAGGTTTGTTTAGAGAAGTGACCCAGGAAAAATTGTGTGTACACCAGTCTGAAACCTGAGGATTGAGATCTAGGATGGAAATGAGACAGTTTTAACGTCTAAGAACAGGAAGATTCCTTTTTCTGATATCTGAGAGACATAAGACCAATGTCCCATCTCAAGAGGAGAAATATAATTATTTTAATATTTTATTCAGCCTTTGCTTCCCTAGAACACAGTTGTGTGTGTGTGTGTGTGTCTATGTGTGTGTATGTATGTGTGTGTGTGTACACGTGCATGCGTGGTATTCATGTGTAGATATTTTAGATCATGCTTGAGGATATCAAAAAACAGCTTCATGGAACTGATTTTCACCTTATGCCTTTTTCTTGTTTGTTTGGTTAGGTTCCAGACATTAACTTTAGGACAATTTCATCCACCAAGTCAACTCATTAGTCCCTTGCTTTTGTGTTTTGTTCAGATTCTCAGCAGCTTAGCAGATCCCTGACCACACTGATGAGAGAGATTTTTACTTAGTCCACTTAGTCCACTGTTTCAAATACCACTCTTCAGAAACTCGCTGGAAATCATGTTTTATCCACAGACTAACTATTCTTTAGCCCAGCCAAGCTGATTCACAAAATTATTCATCATGGACTTTAATCCCACCCCTGAGGGCTTCGTGACCTATTTGTCTCTCAAATCCTTTATTCTTAATCTCTCCTTGTAGGCAATGTGGCCTGGAGGAGATTATAAACACTTAATAAATAATTATAAGATAAAAACAACCTATCATTTGTTTAATTAACACTAATATTAAAATGAATGGATTTATTTATATGTGGTATTCATAAATCATCATTTTAGTTAAAATAATTTTTATGGACACACCAAGATTGCTAATAATTAAAAGAGTCAGCATTTGTTAGACCTATATATAATTGAGAAAGCATTTCATATTTAAATATGTGCGTGGAAAATATTTAAATAATAATTTGAAATTTTTATTTAATTTTTTATATTTTAATATTTTAAAATTATATTCATCCTAATTCCATTGAACGTTCCTTTGATAGATATTACTCATTGTCAGAATTTGTGCTTCTGTCAAGACACCAGTAATAACAACTTAGGTTTCCTATAATGCACAGGTACATATCTTGCATTATAGATATTTGACCTGGTAGAATTATCTAATCTTTTGCTTTTTATAAATTATGATTGCTATGAGTCATTTTGAAAAGAATCATTGCTGAATCACACCTTAGTCTTGCGTCTTAGCTGTCAGTTTCAAGGGTTTTAATTTTCTTTGCTTTTCTACACACCTGCCTCTGTAAAGTCTTAGGTTTTTCTCTTTTCTACTTCCTTCTTACAAAATCTTCATATGATCATTACACTTAAGCTCTCAAGCCAAGGGAGTAGCGTGGTGCACTTCAGGAATCAGAGAAGGGTGTTACATAGACACAGCAAGATGAAGATGCTGGCCGCTGCTCTATACTTATTTACACATCATGTCTGCAACTTCAATGTATTACACTGATGCTTGCCTACGGACAAGATGCTCTTGGCTACTTTGCCAGCTGCTGCCACAACTACGGGATATTCTGATGGGGTACAACTTGCAAAAAAGCAGTCAGGCCACCACACTGATGAGAGGGATCCATCAGACATTTCCAAATCCAGCACACATTTCCAAAATAAGCATTTATATTTATTACTTTAAAACTACAAATAATTAAGACATTTTAGGAAATGCTCTGAACAATGATAGGAATTTTAAGAATGTTTTGCTTAACATGTTATTCTGACCACATTTACCATTTCTAATGAATTTAATGAAGTTGCTAATTCATGGAATGTTTGTTTTTATTAATAAATGCATCAAAGGAGGGAATTTTATGTAGCTTCTTTGAGATATTCAGATTTTTCTAGTCCCCAGGTAGCACAAGTAATACCACTTTCCAGTGATGCTTAAATTGGATCCATGTGGGAGAAGAATGAATTTTCAAGTGATATTAAAATATTTGCCTATTTGTCTTGCATTGACTGGAAAGTCATAGACTGAGTCAAAAAATGAATATTACTCCATTTATCTATTATTTCAGTCCCTAAAACTGAGGGTAATACTACTATTCTTCTGAGTAGAGAGGAACCTAAGACAGTACCTCGAACATGTAGATATTCCGTAAGGAAGTTGGGGAAAAAGAGCCTTGATTTCCTGTACTAATGGTAGCTTTTCTATGGGCCTCACTCAAAACCTCACAAATAGAATGTATGCTGTTTAACTTCTGCATTGAACTCATTTTTCCACAGACAAAATAATAAAATATAATAAACCTCTGTAATTAGAACCATCAAATAATTTCTATGCCAAGCCTAGGTTATTTCTCTGAGTCAAACAATTACACACACACAAAAAAAAATACTAAGTAAATTTCTTGTGGACTGAAGATTTTTCTTATGTTCACATGACATGATCTTAATAGAAAGTGAAGCAATGTTTTCCATGATCTGTAATTATGAGGGTGATCTTTTTATGATATCAATAAAAAAAATGTAAACTGTCTTAGAAAAATGTGTGTTATAAAAGTACATGTGTGCTTATGCTCAAC
>JAQHUG010000017.1:9874220-9888633 GCA_028555095.1 Dicrostonyx torquatus | reverse complement strand
AGGTCCCAAGTGGTAAAAATGATAGGCACACGTGGAATGCGCTCTCTCTGCGGATCACCAAGCTGCCTGCTTCTTCAGAGGAGCGCTTTCTGGTACAGTAATCTGTGTGTATTTGGCCCCTATTAAACTTGTGCATCTTAAATAAAACTTCCACAATTATTGGAAAGCAGGAATTCATAATCTGCATGTCTGTTATTCAAAATCTAGCTCAAATATGACTGTGAGGATCGGTGAGGCAGCTTTCTCAGAAGTGCTTGGAGGGTTGTGAGAGGGAGACAACAATTTGCTAGAGTTGAGAATACAAAATAAGAGTTACAAGTGCTTATAATCCCTGGTGAATTCAGGCTCAAATCTGCTGTCACTGTGAGAACGGCAGAGTCCTGCGCTGTCAATGGGAAGTTTCTTCTCAGAACCATGTACCTAACATTCAACCGTGGGCTCTGTGCATCACATCGCTAAAGCTACCAGTCTGATGAATAGAAATTAACAAAGGCCTAGGAAGGTAGCTCAGCTGCTAGTATGCTGGCTTAGCATGTGCAAAACCATGGGTTTAGTCCCTAGCACCACATCAAACTGAGTGTACCAGAACATGCCTACAACTCAAGGCTCAAAATATGAAGGCAAGGCTATTAGAATTTCAGAGTTATTCTAAGGTCAAGACCAGCTTAGAGAGAAGACAGTGTCTCTAAGATCTTTAAAACAGCGTCCTTAAGTCCCTATCTAAAAATAATATATTAAGTAAAATGAACATAGCTTCTGATTTTTCATGCATCTTCTCTAAAACACCAAAGAACAAGCAAAATAAAATATCATTTTGAAGCCAGTCAGTCCCCAGGTCTTCCAGTCATTGCCAGGGACTCTGGGGTAAGTGTCACTTCCAGGATCTGATTGGAGGAAGGCCACATTCATTTGAAACCAGTTTCTTGCACAGTATATACTTTGAACCCATCCCAGCATATTCCCATTTATGTAATCAGAAAGAACATTTTGCATTGTCTCTTTATTTCTTCTCTCTTTTTTTGAAGAAAGAAAAGGGGAGCCCCATCTCTTCTTGTCCCTCTTGGGTGGTCCTGTTGTTCCTTCATGGGAAGAGAAAGGGTGTGATTGTTTTCCTCCTTTCAAAGATGCTAAGTGGCAGTTATTGCTCTGTCTTCATTGTCTGTTGCTTTCTTAGCACTGCCTGGCTCCTACCGCCTGGTTAGGAACTCAACAGGGGACTCTCATCATCTTTTCTTTACTCCAAGTGTTGCCCTCTTATGCTTCCCCTTCCTTTTTCCCCCCTCTGGGCATCTTTATTTTCATTTTGCTTGCTTGTTTCTTTGAGAAGACAGTTGTATGCTCCTTTAAAAGCCTATCATCTTCAAAGAATAGAAAAAGAGATTAATAAATTGAGGGGGAGACATGGATGTAGCAAGCTACCACTGCCACAGCTGCAAGTGCAAGGGGAAAATAAAGCGGGGGAAAAACAACAGATAGTGAGTGGGAAGCAGTCTTAGTGCAACACTGAAAACCCCTATTCAGAAACGCGGCAAATTGGATATTCCCTTTAGTGTGTCAATCTCATTCCCAGGTCTTATGTGCCATCTCTTTTTCCTGATGCTCGGTCTGAAGTATTTCCTCTCACAGAAAGAATGGAGTTTTTCAAACTCGAGAGCCTAATTAGGAACAAGGTTTTTCCATCCTTTCACGATCCCATTGGAAGCTACACTTCTCTTTTCTGCTCTATTTACAATGGAGGCGTTTACAATAAAGAGGCTCGCAGTAGGACACTGTCGCCATTGGTAGTATCGAAATGAGAACTGTACAGAGAAAATAGACATAAGTTCAAGTACTGCAAGGCCTATTGTTTGTAAGTGTTTTTGTCTGATGCAGTAAGAAGCAGACACATACCATATTGGAACTACACTAAGTGGAGTGCAAACCATTTCAACAGTTTAATGAGCCTCACATTTTAGTCCTGGAAAAAAAAAAAAGACTTTCACTTCTAAATTTTGACACCATTATATTAGGCTACTTTTATTTAACTTTCAGGCTGGAGCAGAACCAGAAATGAGATGTCAGGGATGGCTAGAAGAGGAGCATATTCATAGTAGAAATATAACAGCAGCATTGATTATGCCTTATGTCTAAGCACTTGTCAGAGTTCCTTCCCACCAGAAGTTTTGTGAAGGAGCACAACTATTGGTATTTTTAATGTAGTTCCCGGTGATGCCAGTGTTTCTAGTGGGCACATAGACCAATTCATTTTTAATAACATGGACAAGTGCCAATGCTACTGGAGAGATGAATGAGTAAGAAATTGCAGAAAATTTGGTATCATTTTTTTCTCCTATATTATTACCCGTCTTACCCTCTGAATTTTAGCGACTATGTTTGTTTACCCACATATTTCTAAATGTAGCCACTTTTACTTCAGTGAGTGAGTCCTAGCTTTCAGACTTGTCTCAATTTAGTCTAGCCTCCATGTAATTCTCCCTCTCTCTTTTTCTCTTTGTCTTTTCCTCCTTCTCTTTCTCTCCTCTTTCTCCTTTTTATTCTCATCCTCCTCATCCTCGTCTTTTTTCTTTTTCTTCCTGCTTCTCTTTCTTATTTTGGGTAACTCAATCTGATAGAACTGTTCCTCTGATTACCAACCAAAAAACCCAGAATTCTCTACAGCCAATTAAATGATAAGATTTTTACCAGTGCATGTTCAGTCTTTCTGATCTCTCCATTGTCTACCTTTGTATTGGTTCTAGTAGAAATGACCTATCCCTCTCTCACACCCAATTATGTGTTATTCAGTTGGCAGCCACAATGAGGTTCCTGAACAGGCAAGGCTAGAGTATCTTTAACCTTGAAATATTTGTGAGGGAATGTGATTCTTTCTTTGAAAAATTCCAATTCATATGTAACTGTAAAAATTGTCTCTGACTCCACAAAGAAACAATGGTTTACATCTGTATATTTTTGTTATCCACAAAACCAACTGGAAGTTGCTTATTTATTCTCTTCTATAATACTGTTATTTTATTGCAGAGTTAAAGACCAACTCATGTTATATCTACCACAATAATGTTTGTTCAGTTAAGGTTGTTTAATGAGAAAGTAAGGTACATTTGAAATTTTCCATTTTTTTAGATTTGTAGAGGAGTGAAGAAAGAGGAGAGTACCAACAGCTTTAAGATTAGACTTCACAGTGATGCTAATGTGAGCCCAGTTTGGCTCTTGTTCAAAGACTCATGTATGCAAGTTTGAGGATGGTGAAGTATCGCGAAACCAGTGATTATCTGCTCATTTTTGTTTCATGTCTTTTGCCTTAAATGCATTGCTGAAATACTCGGAACAAACATACAGAGAGCACACATAGAGCATGTAAATTGCTAATGCTTGGTTTACTTTACTCCAGCTGTGTTTTGCTCTGAAAAAACATTGCATATCCTTTACTTCATTAAACATGAAGCCTACAGCAAGTCTGCATGTTTATAAACTATTTTCTTATCAGCACAAAGAAAATAGGAAACTTAGCAAAGTACTATGTAACAAAGCATTTTCCCTATTCTCCTTTATCCCTATTTGTACGTACCAACAACAGGCAAGAATATCTTAGATTATCTCAAAGAACAGGGATGGTCAAAATGTTCAGTTTAAGAGGTAATATATGTTATGAATATCAAAAATCAAGGCTCTAAACATAATAATAATCAGCTGGACGATATTAACTAGGTAGATAGCACACACACACATACATTCCAAAGTAGGAGATAGCAATAGATCCTTGCAGAGCCCTAAGACAGGGAGGTGCTATAACTGTTTGTTAAAATATATGGACAGTTTCTTTTTCCCTAAATGACTCCAAAGTAACCTAAAGGAATCTGTGAATAATGACTATTTCTCATTGACCAAACACATGCTGAAGACCACACATTAACCTCTTTAGCCATCTCTGGCTATTAAGACTATTTCCTTCTACAGTGGGTCTTTGGGATGAAATAGAGTGAACGGTGAGAGATGATTCTGGGTCTAATTTCTTTTTTTTTTGTGTGACTGTCACTAAATGCCAGTCATTGTGCTATGAATGGGGCAGTGGTGCAGTATCCAACTTCCATTGGTTCATTTTAATTGTAGATATTTTTAAATAAGCTTCCCCAAATTTGTACAACCACAGAGATAGGAGAGAACTTCACAACACCTCAGGCAGTTGTGTTTCACATGCAGCCATAGGTGGCTCTGACCTTGGTATCATAAAACATATCAATTAGTATAACCACCGTGCATACTCCTGGCTGCCACAAAGGATCAAGAGAGCAAAGAACAATCATACAAGCACCCCGTCATCCTTATAATATGTCTCTGTTGTCTAAATACACACAATTGTAGATTAGAAATATCCTCTTTAACAAATAGAGTCCATTTTTAAAGAAAAAATATTGATTATTGTAATACATCTTCAATTTTCCATTTATCTTATAGACTCCTGGCTATTCCCTTATGAATATTTCTCATTTTAAATCTGACATTATTTTATGTAAAATTTAAATGTTTATGTATAGTTATAGTTGTTAGGTGTATTCTCATAAATTCATGAACTTCTGAAAGGATACAAATTTTACAAGAGGAATTAAGTGTCTGTATGTCTGTGTATATAGGTATATACACATAAAAATCAGAGTACATTGCTGTGCTCTGAAGAATCACCACATGATATTTGTGCTGTGATAAAATACCCCAAAGTTGTTTCTTTTTTTAAATTTTATTTATTTATTATGTATACAATATTCTCTCCATGTGTATGTCTGCAGGCCAGAAGAAGACACCAGACCTCATTACAGATGGTTGTGAGCCACCATGTGGTTGCCGGGAATTGAACTCAGGACCTTTGGAAGAGCAGGCAATTCTCTTAACCACTGAGCCATCTCTCCAGCCCCCAAGTTGTTTCTTTATAGATGAAAACAGCAGTCATAGATATATGATAGTGTGTGTGTGTGTGTGTGTGTGTGTGTGTGTGCTATTTAAAAAAATATTTCAGAAGCCAGAACTGGAACTGAAGTTATAGGCAGTTGTAAGATACTCAATGTGGGTCTGAAAACCAAAGTCAGGTCCTGTGAAGGAGCAGCACCCACCTTTAACCACTTTTACACTGTTTTCTTGTTTTAGTTGATTTTATTAAGCTCTACATTTTTCTCTGCTTCCTTCCTTTCTTCACCTCTCCCTTCAACCCTCTCCCATGGTCCCCATGCTCCCAATTTACTCAGGAGATCTTGTCTTTTTCTACTTCCCATGTATATTAGATTCATGTATGACTCTCTTAGGGTCCTCATTGTTGTCTAGGTTCTCTGGGATTGTGATTTACAGGCTGGTTTTCTTTGCGTTATGTTTAAAAACCACTTCTGAGTGAGTTTATATGATTTTTGTCTCTCTGGGTCTTCGTTACCTCATTCAAGATGATGTTTTCTAGATTCATCCATTTTCCTGCAAAATTCAAGCTGTCATTATTTTTCTCTGTTGTGTAGTACTCAATTGTGGAAATGTACCACATTTTCCTTATCCATTCTTTGGATGAAAAGCATTTAGGTTGTTTCCAGGTTCTGGCTATGACAAACAATGCTGCTATGAACATAACTGAGCAAATGTCTTTGTGGCACAATTGCACTTTCTTTGGATATATACCCAAAAGTGGTATTGCTGGATCTTGAAGAAGTTTGTTTCCTAATTTTCTGAGAAATAACCATACTGATATCCAAAGGGGGTGTACCAGCTTACATTCCCACCATTAATGGAGGAGTGTTCCCTTTACCCCACAACCCCACAGCATAAGTTGTCATCAGTGTTTTTATCTTTGTCGTTATAGGTGTAAGATGGAATCTCAGAGTTGCTTTGATTTGCATTTCTCTGATGGATAAAGATATTGACCATTTCCTTAAGTGTATTTCAGCCATTTTAGATTCCTCTGTTGAGCTCTCTGTTTAGGTCTGTACTCCATTTTTTAAAAATTGGATTATTTGTTCTTTTGATGAAAAATTTCTTGAATTATTTGTATATTTTGGAGATCAGACTTTTCCACTGTTTTCTTAATGATAACATAAGACTATGTATAATCTATATTAACTATCATTTTGAATTTTACTGCTTATGTGACCTTTCTTCTTTAGCTTTGTTTTGGTAGCTGAATCAAATGATGAGCACAGTAGGTCATTCTAATATGAAGTCAGATTACTCTGTCTGACAATACATCTCATATACAGAGAATCCTTGGACTCTAGAAAAAAAAAGTTGGTCAATAGTAATAAATTCAGCAGGAAAAATAAATAAACCTACAAAAATTTATACTCTGTATACCAATCATAAGTTATCTGAAAATGTAATTTTAAAATCTCCCTTGTAATGAAAATAGAAAATAAAATACTGAGGTGCAAATTTAACTAAAGACATAGGAGATTTTTGTACTGAAAACCATAAAATTATGATGGCATAAATTAAAGAAAACAAATAAATTGAAGCTATTCCATGTTCACAGACTGTAAGATTTAATATCAAGTGTTTTTACATTCTAAAGTAATCTACATATTCAATAGAGCCCCTGCCAAAACCCCTGTTTTCTTGCAGAAATGGAGGAACTCTTAAGTTTGTATGGGTCCACAACAGATCATGAATAGTCAAAACAATCTTAGGCAGGAAAAGAACAGCATTGCAATTTTTGACTTAAAATGTTATGAAGAAATCGTAGTAAAAAGCTTGCTACTGGTTTAAAGACAGGCATATTATTGAGTTATAGAACAGGCCAGAACTTTTGGAATAATCTCACACATTTATTAGCAATGAAGTTTTGGCAAAGATACCAAGAGCATAGAATTGAGAATGAACAGCGATTCAATAAATGATTCTGGGAAACCTACTTATTCTCATACAGAAGAATGAAAGGCCCCTATTTAAAGTGATACATGCAGTTCAACTCAGAATGAACACTTACATATAGAGTTAAGATGGTAAGTCTATGAGAAGAAATCATAGGGGTCATATTTCATCACATTAGCTTGGGCAAGCATCTTAGATGACCAAAGAAAATGTAGATGTTTAAATTCCTTGACACTACAAACCTCTGTACAGCAAAGGAAAGGCAATGCAGGAGATATTGCATAGAACAAAGCAATGATATTAGGAAATCCTACATGCTGGAAAGGGTGATTGCAAAATATAAAAGGAATTCAAACAACTCAGTAGCCATGAAACAGCCTGGCTGAATAATTTTAGAAGTATATGAAGAGATACTTCTCAAAGAGGAACATTCAAACAGATATGAATTTCCTCAGTATTGCCAATCACTGAAAAATATAATTTAAGACAACAGTGATATATTTTCTCATCAATGTTACAATTTCTTTTGCCTAAAGAATTAAAGACAAAGTTGGGGAGGAGAGAGACAAAGCAACCTCTGCATACTGCTGGAGAATGGGAGCAACAAGCGTTACATAGATTACTGAAAACACTGTGTGCTATATCAATGGCATATTTTTGAATATGTTCTTAAGAATCAAAAATATTTGCATGTTGGTTGCATCACTATTTGCAATAACCATTATACAAACTAAACCTAAGTATCTGTAAATGGATGAATGGATAAAGAAAATTTGCTCTGTACGTGTGTGTCCAGCTGAATACTATTTAGCCTTAAAGAAAGACATAAAAATATTGAGGCAGTATGGATGGATCTAGAGGACATTGTGATCAGTGTAATGAAAGTCACAGGTATTGCACCATTTCTCTTGGACTTGGATCAAAAACATAATGATACCGCAGAAGAGACTAGAATGATAGTTACCAGAGGCCGGGGGTAGAAAAAGCAAGGATCCGAGGAATTACTAATTCCTAAGTCCTAGGTTTAGGTAGTAGGAGAAAAAGTTTTGAGGTTTGCTGCATGGATGGGTAACTGCAGTTGATGATTTATCATCTATTTCAAAATAACTGAGAGCAAATTTCAAATGAATCACTAGGAATATATCAAGGGACAAATCTGTCAAGGAAAATGTGTTAATTATGTTAATTAGTTTTATTTAATCACTTCGTATTCTCTGTGTTTTTTATGAGAATATTCTAGTTATTCCTAAAAAGATTCCGAAATACAACTATGGTATGCAATTTAAAAGATTACTAGGGTCCGGAACGACGGCTTAGTGTTTAGAAACAGGTGTGTCGCTCTTTGAGAGGACCCAAGTCCAATCCTCAGATGTCATGTTGCACAGCTCACAACAGGCTTTAACTCTGTCTCCAAGGGACATTTAACTCCTCTTGTCTCTGTGGACACTTACACATAATTAAAAATAAAATAAATCCCTAATCGATTATTTATAATGGCACCTAAAATATCAAACAATTAGATATATAGTAAAATATGTGTAATTTCACTATTCTGAACATCAAAGGAACAAGAAAGAAATAGACAAATGAGTGTTTTAAATATGGAACTGTATGAATGAATGGATTGGAAAACAATGTTTGTAAAGTTTCAATTGTTTGAAATGAACTCATTCTACACCGAATCTCAGCAGAAGATCTTCCTAAGAATCTACAACCTGAATACCAAAGTTTTAACAGTAATTAAAAACAGAATGGCCACTTTGTTTATCAAGATCATAGAGGACTTACCTCACAGCACTGCATGATCTTTGCATCTGACACCCACACTACCAGGGCATTGGAGACGTGCTTATAAAAGAGACCAAATAGAAACCCCAATGTAGAGCTAGGGGTTTATTATGCTCATTGAAATGTTAGCAAAAAAGCTAGATGCAGTCCTAACATTCTCATAGCTACAACCTGAGGCTTACAAGTTTGAGTCCAGCTTGGTCTGTCTAAAAACTAAAGAAATAAAAGAAAACAATTGTAAGATAATATTTTCATGGAAAAATTATGGTAAGTTTCCACACAGTGTGTTCTAGTGAGTTTGTGAAGGCATAGAGCCATTGTAACTGCTCTAATTTCCTATGGAAATGGTAAAGAGTGCACCAACTCTGGCAAATACATTGGTAATTTCTGAACGATTTAATATGGGTTTATTATCAGTACTACTCTTAATGCTTTCTTTAACGGAAGTGAACATTTTTAATGAAAATTTTATAAGCAAATTTTGGAGCACTTTTAATGACAGAGGGCCAAAACAACTGAATTGTTTAATAGTTAAGTGGATAAGCAAATTGCAATGTGTCCAATAATGATTCTCTACCTAACAGAAACAGGCACGTAACTGTTAAGTAAAGTCAAATGGATGGCTTTTCAATGCATTAGTGTTACTGAAAGAAGTCACACTCTGGTCTGTACTGTGTGACCCTGCATAAGAAGCCCTGGTATTAAGACCAGAGGCTGGGCTAAGTGAGATGGTTGATTCTAAAAGGGAAGAGAGATTTCTTGAGTGAATGACTTTCTTCTGTCTTTTGATGTTGGCAGATAATGCATACATGCATGCATTTAAAAATGTGAGGGAGCCTGGCAGTGGTTAATCCCAACACTTAAGAAGCAGAGACAGGCAGATCTCTGTGGCTAGTCTACATTCTTTCTCTCTCTCTCTCTTTCTCTCTCTCTCTCTCTCTCGCTATCTCCCACACACACACACAAACTCCTTCCCCCCACACACTAGTGCTAATAAGCATGTGGTGCATAGAAAAGGAAACACACACTGCTGATGGGCATGGAAATTTCTACACAACTATGAAGAACAGTGTGGCAGTTCTCAGAAAACTAAGCATACAACCAATATGTGATAGTCTGCTGACCACATAGCCGGAGGTCATCAGTAGAGTAAAGTATGACAACGAGTGCACACATTTCTTATTTTACTATTCATGTTAGTCATGACCTGGGATCAGCATAGGCATTCATCAAATGGACTAATAGATCAGTATGAACATATACATATATGTGTACAGATGATGGACTATTACATAGTAACAAAGAAAATTAGCACCCTGTTAATGGTGTAATTGATAGGAGAGTAGAAAATCATGTTAATGTGGGTAAGTTAGGCAAGAAATACTTATTTCCCATATGTAGAAACAAAATATGAAAGATCCGCCTGAAAGTACAAATTGATTACTATCAAGTTTTCAATAAAAAGAGGATACATTGTTGAAAAATATGGTGCTATAATTATTGGCTAGTCGACCTTTTTGTTCTTAGTCTAGATCAAATTTTGAACACACTGGTCATAGTCCAGGCATAGAGACTTAGTCCTCAGAGGCAATGAAGCAAGAGATAAACCTAATGATTCACAAAACATTGAAAGTATCTAGATGTGGTTGATACACACCATGGGGCAAAATGCTGATGAGGAGAGAAATAATAGCTAAGTCTTGATTGCTAAATGTGCTCCGTCCTGAGGTCATTCTTTCACCTCTAAGCAACAGCGATGAGCAAGTGTCAACTGATTTGATGACTCCTGGGGAGGCAGAATGTGCAGGAATTTGCACAAATTAGATGGAAGATGGGAAAGAAGTAGGAGTTTGTGATCAGAACTTTCATAAAGCCAGCCTGTGCATAGAGAGGAGGGACAGTTGCAAAGACTCAAAAGTATAACTCCAGGAAACACAAGCATTATATATCTAATACAAGTCAAGAGGGAGGCCCAGAAGAAATGTGCAGACAATTTGATGATTAAAATAATACAGGCTAGGTTACACCAACTACATTCTAATTATTCAATAGACACGGTGACAAGCTACACACAAGTTCATACATGAGAAACAGGAAGACTCAGGAATATAAATGACTATTCTTTTTTAAATGCCACTTTAATTTTTTATTTATATATATGTATGTGTCAAATCTGGGTTTGTGCACACAAGTGCAGATGTCTGCAGATATCAGAAGACGTCACGAATGTCCCAGAACTGGAGTTAAAGGTAACTGTGAACTGCGTGATAAGGGCTCTGGAAACTCCTGGGTCCTCTGTGAGACGAGTATGCATGGTCAATAACTCCTCCATCTCTCCAGCCTTGATTTCAGTCCTTTTTGGTTTCCCTTTCTCACTTTGTTAAAACATTTCTGACCCACGGAATTTGAGAACATACTTTCACATCAACGATGACTGATTTTCATGGTAATGGTTCTCCGAGGCATTTGAAGTTGACAAACTCACTTATTAAACCATTTCTTGGAAGTCCCTCTCCAATCCTGAGAAATCTCTAACTTTCCAAAGAAAAGAAACATGTGCTCAACATTGTGATTGGACCAATTATGACTTCTTACTACATTTTTAACTTTTTTATTTTTATATAAATTTTAATTAAATGTTAGTACAATTTGAATTTTCTTCTTTTCAAATTCCCTTGCCCACCTACACATGACAGAATTAAAATTTGTAATCTGCGTTTCAATGAATTTCATGCATAGTTCTCTAACAGTTCTAAGAATTCAGCCACTTTGAGCCGACAAGCACAGGTGAGGAAAATACTGTGCCTCTGTGTTTCTGATACTTTCAATGTCTATATGGCATCTTCAATCAGCTTTTGTCTGAGATGACTTTTCAGGACAGGGACAAAGATGAGTCTTCTTTGTTTATTCTGTTTCCAGAACAAAAACCAGGACGCTGAGATTGAAACCTGGTTTCGATACTAAGGATGAATACACAACATTCATTACTTCTTAGGACTGATGGGACTCCCATCATTCCAACAGCTCTCTCTAAACTCCTCCTAAGTTTTTCTAGAAAATTTTAAACTTCAACTGGGAATTGGGCTGAGTTTTTTAGTCTTAGCCTACACTGATTCCAAAATAATTTGGTATAAACAGAATTTACGTTTTGTTGTTTGCATGAACATCCTGTTGCCCCCTCCCAATAAAGGCCCAAGAAAAAGAGATTAGAGCAATGACCCATGTCTAGAATGGCTGGCGTATCTCTGAATGAATAAATTCAATGGGTGAACATTAATCAAAATAGCAACCCGATGAATTAGCACAACTTCCTGTGCAACATAATGATCAATAAAATGAACGGCACAGGTGCCTTAGAGAAAAATGCAATCTAAGTGCAAATCTCTTATTTATAAGATTCAAATGAAATATGCTTGATTTTTGAAAGCTCCGTTCAAACATTAATAAATAAATGTGTTCATATCAAAGGGTAGAAATGCCACACTTCTTTGGTAAACAAAAACACGTGATTTTTCGTGTTCCCAAACAAAAAGCATGAGCCAAGCAAAATATATGAAATGAACACACAATAAGTTGAGTTTACTGTAAGCACAAGTGATAGTGTAAGTGGTGCTGAGGCATAGTCTACACGCTAGTGAAATTTTCTCATTATGCCTTCAAAGCCCCACACCTTTCAAACATAAAGAATTCTGTTTACACCAGATTGAGAGATTCAAATGTTTATTATGACTGCTTAAGAAATTATTGTAAGACAAATTTAACATGTTACTTCTGTCTTATTGACAGGTATTCATAAAGCTGGGCAGAGAATTTCTCAACCCATTTTCCCCTTAAAATCTAATTTGTGAAAGACAGGAAATGGAAAATAGAGATACATAGTTTCATACAGTGCGCCGGATAGTTTTCAACTTTAATTGTGATAAAAGTACATGTAATTTAAAACTAAATCTTTAAGTCTTTATAAATTTGTTTGTATTTTTATTTGTGCACATGTACCGGTATGAGAGTATGTCACATGTTTGTAGGCACTGACTCAGAAGACGGCATCAGATCTCTTGGAATTTAATTAGGAATTTAAATTCCTAGAACTACTTCTAGGAATTTAAAAAAAAAAGAATTCTCAGGTCTCACCTTAAGACTTTAGTGTGAACTATCCCCTCAGTTCTTGGTTGGTCTGTTAGCATCCTGTATCAGCTACTTTTCTGTTGCTGTGAGAAAATACCCTGAGAAAGGCAACTGAAGGTGGAAAGGGGTTTATTTTGGCTTACAGTTCAGAGCAGCAGAATTGGTCATGGTGGGGAAGCATGCAGTAGGATTAGAGCCTGTCCTTACAGTTGGACCCACACATTTCCTGTGCGCATAGGAATCAGAGACACAGTGGAAACAGGAATTAAGCCTACCTGTGATGGGTGATATATTACTAAAGAATCCTATCCTTCCCAGGCTCACCACCAAGTGGGCACCAAGTGCTCTCTCATACAATGGAGGATGTGTCTTCCTCAAGTAGCCACAAATGCCCAAGCTTCAGACAGACCTAATTGTTTGTGTTAGTAACCTTTAAATTTAAAGATTAATTGGTGTATAATACTTGTGCTTATTTCTGAGTTTCATGTGATATTTGATGCATTTATAGGTCATGCAATGTTTATATCAACATAAATGGATCTGTTTCCTCCAATATACTTTATGGTAGAGAGTTGGGAGTTCTTCAAATCTTTCTTGATGTATTCGGTGAATTGTCTTTACCTGTAATCCCTTTTTTCTGCTGTACACTAAGACACTTGAAGTTATTTCTCCCATGCATCTACCACTTGTGTCTTTAGCTCAGATTTTCTTCACCCTTTTCTAATATTTGAGTCAATCTCATGTAATCCAGGCTGTCCTTGCTCTCTTTATAGAATAGTTACAAATATCAGTAGGAAGAACTTAGAATTTTTATATTCTAAAGGCAGAGTCAGTCACCACATTCCATTTCCTTAGAGGATACTAGTCAAATATTCTAAGAAGCTGCTGAACAGCCTTTGATACTTTATCTGAACAATATGCAATTGTTCTGCTAATTCAGAAATCTAGGAAGTTCTATATCTTGGTAAACAAAACGGTGATGTTACAGTTTCTTCTCACAATCCTTCCAAACTCTTTGATAAGTATCCCTGTTGCCCTTACAATTGGATATTTTTTTTTTCAATGCAACATCTGAGCCAAGTTCTCTAGTTTCTGTTATCATTTGCATATGTAACTATGTCTAGAAATTAAAAAAAAATCCTCAGGTCTCACCTTAAGACTTTAGTGTCTGAACTATTCCCTCGGTTCTTGCTTGGTCTGTTAGCATCCTGTATCAGTTACACTTGAGTTATTAGATCGGGAAAACAGAAAATGGTGTTGGAGACAAAAGGAATAAGATGGGACTACCTTGTACTAACTTACTAAGCCTTCCCAAAATAGGAAAGCATATGCTTCTTACTCATGAACTGGAGGTGAATAGTGAAATATGGATAAACGTAGCTAGCGTGATCATATATTCACTTTTCTGTGTGGTGATGGTATGTATGTGCTTATGTTTGTATTGCCACCTACTCTGGCTTGTGAATTTTCCCCATCTGAGTTTGAAGGGGATTCTATTATTTCAAATTTATATATTTAAAACTCACTCGTTAGTGGACCTTAGCCATTAACAAAGGACATTAAGCTTACAGCTCACAAGCCTGCAGAAGCCAAATAGCAAGGTGAACCCAAAGAAAAACATATAAAGATTTTCCTGGAAGTCAGAAGCAAACAAAATCGTCAGACA